>NAOQ01000020.1:131171-150929 GCA_002751075.1 Ichthyophonus hoferi
GTCCAGTCCGTAGTCGCAGCCGCAGCCGCAGCCACGGCCATAGTAGATCCAGGAGCCGGAGCCCCCCTCGGGAGCGTAGTAGAAGGTATGTTCTTGATATAGGTTGATGTTGATTTGTAGAGTAGAGGATGCTATACACAAACTAATAAATCCTTGATTAGTTTGAGATATGGAATGGTTTAGCTTATGGGTTAGCAAGAGTTTTGTATACACAGGCATGATAGGATGCCAAGGGGTGCTTCTATGTGTGCCAGGACATTGGTATCATAACAAGGTCGTGGCTGTACCGGTTGGGGAATAGGGCGGTGGAGAGGAGGAAATAAATATAGCATTGCCTTAATAGAACAAACTGATTGTTACGAAACGAGTTTATTAATAGTTAGTATATACGGATTTTTAATGTAATCTTTCTACTTCTGATTGTTTTTTTATAAAAAAAACTTATGCACACAGGCGTAGCTACACAAGGAGCCGCTCTAGGTATGGTATTCTTTTCTTGGCCGTTATTATTAGCCTTGGATTATCTCTTAAACATTTGTCTCTCTTATATACTTTTCTGGACCTTTTCCAAAACCGATTGTTTTGTTTGGCTTTATCTTATATTCGTGATTACATTCGGTATTATATTCGGGATGTCTTTCTATGAGTCCTGACAGATACCATTTCCATATACAAATTGATTTTTTTTTTGTAAATTACGCCGTCGTACTTGTACCTACACTTACACAAAATTGATATAGATGGCAAGACAGCAGGCAAAGCGTATGCAATAATTGAAGCTGTGTACTGTGGTACTAACATGTATTATAAACACACAGGAGTCCCCCTAGACGTAGCTATGGAGGGGGAAGAGGATTTGGTGGGGTAAATATTTTGAAATTCATATGCATTCATATAAAAGATACATGATAATATCTCTGTATGACATTTTTTTTTTCCATACCTCCCTCTCCCAGACTGTGATTGAACCAAAGTCATTGAATGTATTGATTGATTAGTCACAAGTACATGCTAGGATGTTTACCATTAAGTAGAGTGAGTTTTATCTAGGATTTTAAGCCGAGTTTGTCTTAATACAAAGAGATAGAGCTATGACCTCTTTGTCTTAGTGTGCCATATGACTTTCTGCTTTCTTTATAATATTCTAGTAAAATGTGAACTGAAAATACCCCCTCTCACAGCCACCCCCCAAGCCAAATAATGTTGAACCCAACCGTGTGCTAGGTATTTTTGGCCTGAGCATGTACACCTCACAAAGGGCCATTACTGACCTGATGAGCAAATATGGTCATGTAGAGAAAGTCGACCTAATTCTTGACCGCCTGGTATATTACTTTTCTTCTTTTTCATTTGTTTGTGTGAGAGTATGCTCAGGCTGCATCATGTGTAGTTCATTCCAGTCCTCCATAGCATCTATTGTGTATAGGGGTTTAAGAATTTTATGCTATTGGTCCCCCTAGCCCTCCTTGTCTATTTTATCACTTCATGTTTCCTCTAATATTCTTGTGATTTTTCTTGGAAATTGTCATCAATCCCTTTTCTCATTGCTCTAATTGCCACTAACTCCTGTACATATAGACAACCGTAGGGCATGCTGTATTTTGTTTTGTCAGCGATATTATTTTGTCATCAGCTTCGTATATATATATTACTATTTCTCTTAATGTCTTCTTTTTGGACTTATTATCTAGTATATCTACGCCCCAAAGCTACCCCAATCCTTTTTCTAGCGTTTATTTTCTGTTCATACTAATAAACGTACATTGGCAGACCGGACGCTCCAAGGGATTTGGCTTTGTGTACTTTGAGAATATAGAGACTGCCACCAAGGCCCGTAACGCCACTAATGGCCTTACTATTGATGAGCGTACTATTCGTGTGGATTATTCCATGACCAAGAGGGCCCACACCCCCACCCCCGGTGTGTACATGGGACAGAGATTGTAAGTTATTTTTGCTCTCGATATACTTTATTTAGTCAAGCCTATATCTTAACCTTGCTTTTATATGAAATACCCTCTGATTTTTGTTACATATCTTCTCTTCTCTGGACCAAAGGATGGTCTCTCCCTTTGGATATTTATGGTATTTTATGACAGTTCTCACTCCCATCCTTACTTCTCGCTCCCACTTCTTCCGCTGATCGCATTGCACTCTGTAGGTCCCCTCGCAGGTACAGTGGCCGTCGTTCTAGATCCCCATATGGTCGGGATAGGTCTCGTTCTCGTTCTCGCTCCCCTCCTCGACGCTCCTATAGCCGACGCTCACGCAGCAGAAGCAGATCTCGTATGTAGACCTTCCTGATGTTGATCATTATAGATACACGCACCAATATTTTTCATCGTTTTATTGAGAAGCAATTGCGCATTTTCCCTGGAGACATACTCTGTTGGACATTCGCATACATGGAGAAACAAGTGATCTACACTTATATACATGACTGTATTAAGCCTATCTTCACATACTTATTTATACATTCACAGGTGATCGTCGTTATTAAACAGTTATATGAATGGAGGTATGCGTCAATGGCACCACCCGTTCTTCAGTATTAAATATTCAAGTGCGAACATTGCTATCGGTTTGTTTTTGTTTTTCCTTTGCCTCAATCTGCCACAGATACAACCTGGCGGGGTATGGTCCATAATGTATGACCTAAAATAATATTGTGCACCATATTACCAGTGCGCCCAGTTTCATCGTTTAATAAAGGCAATTGACTCTGGTTCAAAGGTTATGCTTATCTTCCCTCGCCATTGCTTATTTTATATCTCCCACACATCTACATTGTTATTTTCAGTTATTTACAGTTCTTTTCATTTCAATTTGTTTATTTTTATCCTAATATTTCCTCTGAGCGACATACCCTCCAATTATCATTGTTTTCATTAGTAAGTAATTCCGAATATATACAAATTAGCAATTAGAGACTTAAAATGATAAAAACGCCATGTGCTTCATTTAGACATGTGCTAGTAGCTTACTCCAAGTCTTCTGCAGCCTGACAAGATTGCAACGTAGCAAGGACAAGATATACAAGAAAGAACATGGACTGACTTGAACATAGCACAGAAGAACCAACATTTTTCGAAGTTAGACACACAATCAAATTGTAAAGTCACCGTGAAAATGATTCATAGCTTCGTTCTACTATCAAAAATTGCAAGGCTTCCTGTTACTGGGCCCCTATTCTCAAGTATCAAGTTTCAAATATTTAAGGCTTAGAAGTCAAGTGAGGCCCGTCACAAAGTAGTATTATAAGATAGGCCAGCTAACTGCCCTGTTTTCTTTCATCTTCTCTTTAGTTGTGCCGCATTGCACGCAAATGCAAACACCTTTCTTCTTGTATGGCGAGTTTTAAAGTTTTAAATAGCGGCTTTAATTAACTAACAATCTCTGTTCTTAATTTTAATCCACACAGCCTCTGATAGGTGAACGATTTTATTGTGTTGTTTTATTTTGTTGTCAAGGATCATTTATGTGTGGCAGTAAGAAGAATCTCTGGTTTCCCCTCTTTAGGTTGGGGTGCATTTCTCTGGTATACCAGGCAAAGCGAAATGTTGCATGTATTTCTGATGTATTGCCATTGCACACTATATATTATTTACACTCTTACAAACCGATTAAATATGTTCCCAATAGGCAGTTGCTTTTTCCAAAGGTGTGTTTTCTTCAAATCATCTGTTAACTCTTGTGGGCAAATGGTGCAATAGTGTACATGACTAGCATGTTATATGTAATTTTTGGATCGCTAAGAACTGGCTCCCTGTGAGCAGCGATCATAGCAAGGTAAGGATGGTATCATATTAGCCTTTGATAGTTTCTGATAGAGAAAAGTGTAAGCTGGACTACTTCATATAAAAATCCAAAAATATTAATTTGCTTAATGCGTTTATTGTGGAGCGGGCGTCGATTCAGTCTATTGGAGTTCAAAATTGAAATTCGTTTAGCTGCGGTCGAGTAATAAAAATGTACAGATGAAATGCTCTGCTGGCAAGATTTTCGCCTGACTTGAACCTAAGAGCGAATAGAAAGGTCGATGCAACTTTGCTGTGATCACACAAGAAGGCAGGTAAATCGTATTTGAGCTTTTTGCCATGAGCAATTTTCGACCAATTGATAATTAGTCCGTGGGCTTGAAAGTAGTGTATAGTCAAAATACTGTAAGTAGACCAAAGGATGCTATTTTGACCATGTATTCGCATACCATATGGAGTAGTTACAAAAACCTGCCTACAACCTTTGATGAGGCTCCATATAATAACGCAAACATCTCCAATACCTTCCTGGATATTCTGGCATTTGCATACAACTTTTAATTTTTATTAAACTGAGAGTGCAGCGTGATTTATGAATTACTTGAAATAGTGAAATGAGCTTCAAGAGGTAGTAATAAAGTATTTATTAAAAATAAAAATAGAGGCTATTGATGCTATCGAACATAGTTAATTTAGTTCCTATGTGTGACTCTTTATTTCTACCAACCTAGCTTTTGTACCTTCGACTTGGTTGTACATCCAATCAATGGAATAAAACACACGCTCTTGTGTACTAAAGTCATCGTTCGACCTATTTCAGCTATGACATAGAAGAAATCTAATATATTTATTGCCTAGTAAGAAGGTTATTATAATCTTTTTGTATGACTGCCATTTGAATGCATCGGTTATAGCATAACATAATCCACATTTTCAATATTTATTGTTTAGCCTATTCTAATTTGGTTCTATTATTTACCAGCCACGATCCGTCCTAATGGATATTTAATCAAGTCAATTGATCACACATTGACTACTTCGATTAGGCCTGACTAGGTGGTTATAATAATACTATATTTTGGCGTAATTATACAAGATGTATGGTATTGAGAATTGGAATGCTAATTAATATTTATTAATATTTTTGTTCGAGTTCTCAAGGCTACTGATGTAGATCACAGAAAATTGTAAGGTATGGCAGACAACAAGCGAGTGATTGTTGTACGGAATAAACCTTTTGTAATTGCTTTTGAGAATCTTATATCATGATGAAATCTATAGCATAAATACCTTTAGTATGTATCTACATTAAAGGAGAACAGCATTTTTATTGGACTAGACCCCAATTAACTGGCTAAACCTGAAGCAATTAGAATTGTAAGATCTAATAGTGGTCAGTCGCTTTAATCTATAAATCTTGATTTGTATTGGATTGCATAAACGCAGCAAAATAATTACCCATCTCTGTTGCGTGAGATGAGCTGTAGCAAACAGATCAGTCGAGATGAATACCAATTTATGCTTTGTGTTGGCAATCTTTATTAATAAACAATAAGTTCAAAAATAATCTGATATTTTCCTTTAACGTTTCTTGTCATTATACATTTATGAAAATGTTTACTGAGAACCGTAGTTATGTTGGAAGCATATTATTCTTATTTGTTTAAACTTCTGGTCTTGATAAAATTCGGATATGATAATCTTTTATGGATGACCTTTTAATATCATAATCTTGGTTTAAAGGCGCTCAATTATTGGGCCACGCCCTTTAACCCAACACTGTCTGACCATGAACCTTCTCAACGTTGTATCCTAAGTGTATTTTAAACTTCCCAGAGTACTTTATTTATGCATTACTAACATAAACACGTACACTTCTTATTTTTCTATTAGGCTTCACCTAAAAAATGAAAAATAATGCACACCATTTTTACAGCACTGTTCTATAGCATTATATCATAGCTGACACGCATGCATTTGTAGCAGTTACTGAAGTCAATTATTTAACCAATGCTTTAGCGTTTATTTATTATTTACTCAGCCAACAGATTCTTATCGTGTGGCTCACAGTATTTTAGTGTTTGAGGGATTTCAAAGTAGATCGAGTTTTACATATATTATCATACTATATTTTTTAGTAAACTATATTTTAAATAAGCATGCAAATAATTTTTTATACTATTATATAAACTATTTTCTTTAATATAGTAAAAACGGCTAAGTTACACATACGCACTCAACACGACTGTCTCCCACAATATGACGTCTAATATGCGAGTGTTTAAGACTTGATTCGTACAAATTTAATGTAGCCGGTCGGACCTGATTCACCACCCATGCATGCAAGATATGCCTTCCAATAAACAAATTATTATTAAACTACCTTATGCATTTGCTAATAGTGTTTATGAATTTTAACGTAGTTTTTATTAAAAAGTGTTTTAGTTCGAAATTTTAATAGACGTTTTTTTGGTTTGTACAATCCACATACTGGACTGTAACCATGAATCTCAACTATTAATGATTTGCTAGCATATCCGAGTCGACCCTTAACCTAGATGGGCCACTAGAGCTGTAGTGTGCAGATTGCATGACGTCATATTATTTTGCATCAGGCTAGAAAATACCCGTACACGTGCACCCCAGCGTACAAAACCAGCCTAACTAGGCATATAGTATAAGGAGGGTAGTGTGCTGCTTGTATGTTTGCATTAGATTTATTTTAGTTTTACGGAAAGCATATGCATAAAGCAAGACTAATTGAGGTTCTAGGTAGTAGTATAGTATAAAATCACGTTGTGTAGACCTTAAACGTTCGTACCGATTACAAAGACACAGCTTGAGTGCAAACTTGAGACGTTTCAAATATGGCAAGTAGTTGGATATTGTGGGGGTTTGGCTTTTTATCCTATATTAAATGACTTCATATAAATAACTGGCTGCTTATGATCATACTGTACTTTTGTTATTACTGCAAATATTTATGTTTTCAAATTAATTTAAAGACAACAGTGTAAATGTGGTATGTGAATATTTTTTGACCCTGGTTTATGTTATTGTTGTTGGAGTATAAGAACTAGAATGAACCGTTCCATTGGTGAGTTGATAGAGTATATGGAGGGGGTTGATTGCCACTTTCAAATAGTTGCATATGCCACATACGAGCCTACTCATGCACACATTACCATCATATATAAACCTGTGCAGATATAGTTACACACCTACACATCATGTCCGTGCGTCCATATACAAGAAAACAAATAAGTGCACACACATAATTTTCACTATAAGCCTTAATGGGAACACACCCACAAAATCTTTTCCAATTACATAATGACTTTTTAGTGTTTTTATGTTACCTGCAAGTATCTATCGGTATATATACACTTACATAAGTACATAAGATGTTGCTACCATTATAAGTATCTATGCATAAGATTTCCTACACACCCAGAAACAAGTGCATAAAACTGGGACATACCCGACTTACCCTGTTGCATATGAGCATACTTATGTTTGCCATCGTAACGTTATAAGTCCACCATATAGAGTTTAGTTCATAACTGCCATGACCCACTAGGATATTCACACTACATACCACAATCTGAATATACTCAAAAACACATATGCATGCCTATGATATACGGTAAACAATTGGCCACATCACCCTCCTCTTCTCTACCTACATAGGTACAAAGGATTGCCTGCCCTTATTGATATCTATTTTCCTTTTTCCTTTCACTGCCCATGGGATTTAGTGGATCCTTGCCTTCCGGCAATTATTCTTTTACAGAACAGGCCACAGTGACCTTCTGTACACACCACATCCACTACCTCATTGCTGTTATATTTAAACCCAGCTTGCCTTTAGTATTCATTTTTCTAACCATCTGCACATTTTGAACCTGCAGGGGAAGAAAGGAAGAAAGTTTATTGACAAAAATGCGGCGGTGACTTTTAAAGTTGTTCACCGTAGTCAGCAAGACCCTCTGGTGGCCGACGAGAGTGCCCCTCAGATGGTGTTGGTGCCTGTCCGTGGCCCCCGCAACGAGCAGAATGATCAGGTCATTGCTAGGGTGACAGGAGAGGGTGATAGTGACAGTGATTTGGAGGAGGAGGAGAAAGAGGAAGAACATACTGCGGAGGAGAAAAGTGCCGTTCCTTCACGCCAGGAGGCAAGGTATGAATGGGTATCTAGGTTGTTTTTTTGGTTTTTAATTTGGTCTACATATCTACATATATGAGGGAAAGCGACGGGGGATGTGGGGAGAAAGGTGCATAGGAACCATTCCTTAATGAATAATATGATTGAATGCTTTTAATGATAGTGTGGTGCTGCTATGAGGTATTTTTGGGGGATGGCGATTTAGATTATATATGGTTAAGTATACATACAGGAGAGTATTCGCATAGAGCCTTGCATTGTTATAGGTAGGGCACATCGGCACATATGCATTGCAAGATACTTGTGGGGAAGAATGACACTACTTATATCCGTTGTGATATGGTTGTATACCCTTTGGTAACTGTCCTAGTGTATGAGTATGCTGTATAATGTGGTCGTGCTATATGTGAGTGTATACGCGTATAGGGTCAGCATATCTTGTGCACTGTATATCTCCCCTGCGTTTTGGCTGTCATTATAGCTGCCTATCTTATTGGATGACCCCCCTGTAGGACCAAGCGCCTAGATCACCAGGCCAGCCAAGGCATCTTCTATAACGATGACTATGACTACATGCAGCATTTAAAGCCTATTGGTGAAGATCCTGCTGCTGTCTTTGTAGCTGCAAAGCCAAAGAAGGTTTGTTCTTCATTTCTTTGAAGAGATCGAGAGAGTGAGGCTCTATACAACACACTAGTGTACTAGATATAGGTAGACAGGGCAGTGAGCTGGTTGGTTTCCAATTCTTAATCCCCCCCTATCTCAAATACGTTGGTAGTACGGTGGCAATCCCCCCTCCTCTCCCATCATTACCTATCCACTTATATCTTCACTTACACAGGCCCCCAAAGTTAAGTTTGACCTAAAAGAGCTTCCTGCCGAGGTACTGCCATCAGCTGAAGTGAACCCCGTGGGCATGTTAAACCTGGCTGCCCCCCGTACTGGCCCTCAACTAGATGTTGACTTTGAGGTCATGGCGGCCCTGGATGATGATGCCCAGTTTGACGAGGAATTTGCATTGGATGATGATTTTATGGCACAGGCAGAGGGGGAGGTGTCGCCTGAACATGCCAAGAAGTGGGCTGAGAAGGCCCAGGGCAAGTTTGAATTAAACAGCGACGACGAACAGGAAGGAGAGGATTATGGCTCTGACGGGTAGGTTGGTGTGATTGAACTGCACGGATGGGCTGGTAGGCGCCTAGAAGGGTGGTGGGGGATATGTGGGCGTGCACGAGGTGGGTAAACCATCACTGACCAATTTCACTGTACGATCTCACAGGCAGTTCTCCGATCTGGAGTCCAATTTCTCAGATGAGGAGACTCGCTCCCGCTTCACTGAATACAGTATGACGTCATCCATTATGAGTCGGACAAGGATCATGCAAGACTTGGACGATCGGTTTGAAAAGGTAAGGCCTAGGGGAGGCACAGAGAGGAGGTACATAGGGTGATTTTGAATGATGGGATGTGGATACACACGTAGGTGTGTATATATATCTATGGCTCATATATGCGCCAAATACGGATTTTAAAAGATGAAATAGTAGAGGGCAGGGGTGATGTCTGAGGGGCGGGCTGTTTTTTTTTAATTGGCCTAGGAGGAGGAGCTCTCTCTTTATAAGTAATATTTACATGTTCATGTGCGCACAAACGCATATACACACAATACCCAAACTCTAGAGGTTTGTGGCCTTATGCATGCGGCTTGTACCTACCTACCCTCGTCCACTTAGGCACATTGAGCTCTGATGTCTCCCTCTCTCTTCTTACATCTATATCCTCCTCATCTCTGCTTAGCTCTATGCTGATTACGATGCAGATCAAGTCGGTGAACTTGACCCGGAAGAGGCCGAAGGAGGTAAAGACATTGCCGAGTTTGAGGCCATCCTAGATAACTATCTGGATGAGAACAAACCACTAGAGGCCTACGTGGAGAAGGACCCCAATATGAAGAACTGGCGCGTCATCAGGGAGGTAAGGTAGATATGGTATGATATTGGCCCAATTATATTATTATCATTATGGATTGTAAGAGAGGGTGTAGAGGCATATTGCCAGAATGAGGAGGGGGTGAGGGAGAGTTGTCTAAGGAGAAAACGTAAGAGGGGAGAATGGTGACAGGCAGCCGATAGGGCACACAGAGAAAATACGTTAATGGCGTATGTTTATGTGTAAGGTCCATACTTATAAAATAAGCTACACAGGCAGTGGATGCAGCTGTCGAACCTGAAATGGATGACGAGGAGAAAGAGCAGTGGAGACTAAGGCTAGAGGCCAAGGAGAGATGGCTTAGAGAGAGAAGGTTTGATGTTGACCCCGATGAGCTGCAGGACCAGAAGTGGGATGCACAGACCATTGTTAGTAAGTTAGACCATACACTGCTCGCTGCACATTCAAACACCATGTTGTTCATTGGCATACATTTTTCTAATGTTGTGTGATGTACATGAGAAGTGTTGTATATCTTAGTGTCAATGCTCTTTATTACTATATATATATAATGATCGATGCACACAGGCTTGCATAAGGCACTCATAATACGACAGCCTGTGCTTAATATCTTCATGTACATATTACCTTGATATGCCCTTTCCCCCGTAACTATCCACAATGCCATTCGCCGCTCTATAGTCTAACATCTTCACCAGGTGGTCTCAATGCACATCGCTATATCTGTTAGCGGGTTATCTGTAAGGACACCTAGGTCAGGCTGATAATTAACACCCACCTTGCTCAGGCACATACTCCAACATATACAATCATCCATGTCTTATTAAGGAAGAGCGCCGCAAGAAAGAGCAGCCAACTGCAGCAAAGGAAGCTGTAGCCGAGGATAACGAATCTAGTGAAGAAGAGGAAGATGAAGATGACCTGTCTGCTGTGGGTAAGTGCCTGGGTACCTATGTGTTTGTATTGTATTCGTTAATGTAGACCCTGGTATGAATGAATGCGTAGGTGTTTAAATGTGTAGATATATTTACTTTGATCATCAAGCCAGATAACCCATGAAGCCTTGATGGCAATATCAGCCAGAGGGATGCTCTCTGTTATCTCCTCTGTACTTCTCTTCCTCTATCTATATTTCTATTTCTGTTTCTCTCTCTTTTTCTATCTACAGCTTTTATTTTTCCATGTCTCTATCTACCTTACTTCTACTGTTTAGTATTCACTGCATATCTTCATTATTATTCAGTGGAATATAACAAATGGCAAAAGAATAACGAATGGAAAATGCTGCTTTAGTTATGCACCACGTCTAATTTATATGCTGTAATTGATTCGTTTCAGGCTTCTCATTTTTCTAATTGCCAGTCCATACTATGTAACCCTTGCTATCAATTTGGATCTTTCCCGCATAATGCACAGTTCGTTAATGTGGTTCTTACCTACTTTGTTCAAATTCGATAGACATGCAACGGAAACGAGGAGAAACTAAGGAAGAAAGGGCCGCGCGAAAGAATGCCGTCAAGGCACAGCGAAAGGTAAGGCCACACAGAGGAGATGACCTATAGTTGAGGGTTTAGAAGGAGCTGTGCTTGGGTGGCTTTCTATTAAAGATTGTGTATAGTCACACACAGCCTTAAAAGCCAATGGGCATAGTTCTGTCTTTATCCATACGTCTTCATCCCTCTTTTTCTGGTCTTTTACCTTTTTGGTTCATGAATCATGTGAAAGAAGGCCTACGAGGTATACTGTATTAGCCAGTACAACGTCATGCTTCATTTATAGATACCATGATAAGATAGTCGATGTTTTTCCCCAACACTTCGCACTTGGCAACACCAATCAGGCTGGTTGCTAGCTCTTTCCCAGCAGTCTAAGAGATTAACATATACCTTCACATATACAGGCAAGAAGAGAAGCCAAGAAATCTACTAAGAAAGCTTTCAAGGCGGAGGAACTCAGACAGGGAAGAAACCCAGCTCCCAGCGCTTCAGTCAGATTGTGATTTTCTTTAAAAAATTCAGTACTAAAAATGTAATATCGAGCTTAAATTTATACTCGATCTAATGCTGTATATTATTTGGTTATATACAAATAAATATAGAGAAGTACCAGGTTGTACGCATAACTCAGATGTATGTACAGGGCTTGAAGTAGAGTTGAGGGCATGTTATATATGGTATGATACACAAGGCCTGGGACGATTGGCTTTAAATCATGTTGTTTTTTGGCTGCTGAAGACAAGGACCACACAGAACTATATCTATATCTGTCTGTGGGGTGTAGTGGGGCCCAGGCAGTGTGATTTACCCCTGCCTGACCGTTACATGTTGTGACGAATTAACTACATCAGTTGCCAGACTATGTTTTATGTATTAGATATTAGATGGACCATTAGCAAATTATCACCAAATAGTGAAATCGAATGTGCCACACGGAGAAGTACCCGGTATTTTGTTATAGCCCTTAGAGGTCCTAAACCCAGTTATTCAATTCTTACATGCTTGTTTTGCCATCCATACCAACTCAACACTGCTAACCATGAGCCATTAAGGTGGGCTGGGGCCTCCCGCCCATCATGATGTGCGTTTTAAAGGCAAGTCATATTAGCTATTCATTGGCTATTATAATAGACATGTAGTAGTGAAAGGGTTATGACTTATCGATGAGTACAACTACTGCCCTTTAGGAGGGGGGAGCCACAAACCTTTGTGTGGGTCGCCTATTGTCACCCCCTGAGCTGACTTAACTTAGAGGAGAGTAATTGTAGCTACAGATAGAAATACTAGCGTAAAATACGTACAATCAGAGAGCATTTAACATTCAAATATACGGGTTGTATAGTCATGAGTTACCACGTCCACGCCTGGTGTACTGTTAAGATTTATTATTGTGATCCCCATCACACGCAGCTGGGATCATGTGAAATAAAGAGGTCGAATGTTCTAAAGTGAGTGCTGGGCGGCAGCTCACTTCTTTTCTAAGCATATTATTCGTATATATCAAGGATCTCTAAATATATATATGTATATGTATATATATATACCGGATACATAAATACTCAGTTCAAACTATTCAGCAAGAACTAGCGCCTGGAGTTAAAGGGGGATAAGATAACATGGTGACACTGGGAAGAAGAGGGGCCCTTCTGCTTCTGGCCCACAGGAGAGATATGCCCCCTCTTAGCCCCTTACTCGAGGTCCATCTCCACATCCTCGTCACCACCATGTCTATCAGACAACACTTCGACGGGTATAGTGTTGTCCAATGTAAGGCCCTCCATCATCTCCTCAAGCTCTACCTCGGGGAAGTCTTCTTCCAATTCCTCCTCTTCAGCCGCCTCGACCATAGCAGTTTCCGCAGCAGCATCTGTTGCAGAGAAGAAAAGAAATCAAAGTTAGTCAGTCAGGCTATGATTCAATGCAGTCTGTACTAAGCCAGTCCCGGCATACAGGAGGTTAGCCAGCTGGGTCAGATAATAATAATGATAATAAGATAAAACATAAACTTACCCTTGTAGATGTTGACATTGGCACGATAGTCCTTGTCTTCCTCCAGGTCTTGCATGAACAATTCATATTCAGCCCTATAAGAAGGAGGTATATGAGTACTTTTAGACCTCTTTATCTTACTAATCAAACATCCATTACATAATCAGCGTATTAGATAATTAACCAAACCACGCAGTAGTGAATACACATTAGCCATGAGAACGGTAATAACCAATGTGAACTACCACCACATATTGTACCCGGTTCATCCAATAGGGTTCAAGACACGTTGCCCACCCACCCCCAAAGTGCACTTACACAGCCTTCTCTTCATCTCTTTTGCCCATTCCCTCCGACTCCTTCTCCAATTGGGCGAGTTTCCATTGACGCTTCTTGTTGGCCTTTCTGCGGTTGGGGTAACTCTTCTTCACAAGTACCACATCGGGAAGCTTGTCAGCGTCCATCTTTTCCAAAGATTTGTTGTTGGCGTTGATGAATTTCAAGTCATATCTATTAAATGAGGGGAGTGGTGGGCAGAGAATGTCAGGTCAGTCTATCTTAGCATTACAGTGAGCTCTAATGGCTGCCTGCTGGTGGTTGGTGAGAGTAATTTGATAACGTCCCATAGCATCAAACCAGGCAAACCATAAAATGAACTAAGTAGGAGAAATGAAGGACATGCGGTAAGATGAGGATAGCGAGAGGTCTAGTACAAAGGCCTAGCACATACCCCATACAGGTATCACCAGGCTTCAGCAGATTGCCCAGGTGTGTGCGAGACCTGAACATTTGATCGTTAACGCCAAAGTCTCTCGTGCGGACCACCTCCACATCGGCCAATGCATACTGTGTATATCGTTCCTGGGTTAGTGCATGATACGGATTGGAGGATGGCCGGAAAGCAATATCCCATATACAGCCAGGAGGAGTATACAAAGGCCCAGGCAGAGGTGAGAAACAGATCATCACGGCCAATAACAGATAATACAGGCAGCACTTGATTAATTTTTCAAAGACAGACAAATAAATGGTGGGTATGAAGGGGCAGTTAAACACAAACAGGCCCAGGGAGAAGACAATACATATATGTATATCCCACCAGTGCACTAACCTTTCCCTTAGTGGGGCCTAGAAGCTCTACATCAAGCACAGTGTACTCGATCAGCTGCTTGTAAGAGGAGATGGGCAGGAAGGCATCACGCCAATACACATTATTTGACATTTCCTGAGCTGTGTACGTAAATAGGGTTAGAAATTTTGTACCCAATAGAGAGATTGCACATCTAATTAGGCCAATAAGTAATCACAAATGAGGCAAGAAATAAAGAAGGCAAGAGGGCTGGGCCTCTCATGCATATGTCCCCACACGAAGAGCTGTACAAGGCATACTGCCAATAGAAAGGCAGGGGGAATACACACTTTGGAGGGTGAGAGGGTCTACAAGCTGGATGGAAGTATGGACCTTGGCGGCCACACAGAGAGGACTAGAGAGGACGTGAGGGACAAGGTTGGTGTCAATACGTGTACAGGTATAGAGGCAGGTAGAAGAATCAATTGAATTGAAAATAAGAAAACACTAGCCTAGTTTAAGTCAAGTATATGTCGTGTGGCAACCCAATTACAAACATCCAGCTAATGTAGAAAGGGTATTAGACCAATCAAACCAACTAATAATCTACAAGTATTCCACAAAAGCCATTCAGCCACATCCTATTCGATAATCAATACAAATAGTATGTAGGCATGTTCATTAGTTAAGACAAGGTAGAACTATATATGGTTATAAACACGCGATTCGATTGGTTCTTACCTGATGTTGCCCAATGACCTTGCAAGCTTTACTGGTAACACAAGTAAATCTTCCTATAAACCCCCAATATTCCACCTGATCAGTACTAAGTCCAGTAAACCCTTATGGGATTTGTTAAAATAGCAGCCACGCAACCATCTTCCACTAAGAACACATCTCTAATCAGGCATCCACCAATTGAAAGGGATTCATATTAAGCTGGGAGTCATAATTCTCCAATCATAATCTCTCTAAACCGTGAACAGTCCAAGGGAAATTATTTTTAGAAATAATAAAATGGCATAATCAATCTA
Organism: Ichthyophonus hoferi; assembly: GCA_002751075.1. Lineage (NCBI taxonomy): Eukaryota > Ichthyosporea > Ichthyophonida > Ichthyophonidae > Ichthyophonus > Ichthyophonus hoferi. Next base: position 146,633 of record NAOQ01000020.1, read on the forward strand.
GTACATACAATAACTCGGTTGATAAACAAGGGTTGTCACAGGGGGTTCAGTGTATGTACACCTAGCCTGCCTGTATTGCACTACCACAAAACTTCAAGAAACACATCAGAAGGATGGGTGGACATAAAGAATCTCAGAGCTTAAAAGAAATTTACACGTGGCAGGCACATACCTTACACACAGGAACAATCTCTACTGAAAAGGTAAACTTGTAGTTGTGGGTGCCATTGTTGACGTCGGAGGAGATCAGACGTTCAGAGGTCCTCATCCTGTAGGCCAGAGGGGTGTTACATTACCACCATATACCTTGAAGAGACCTATGTGCCTGTGAGAGACACCTCATTCCAGACATATACAAAAGCCTAGACAACATGGGCAAGATATCAAACAACACCTACCTGATGGGGGTCACAGTGGCAAGGAAGTCGCACATCTTGACTGCATCACTCTTGGTGGAGAAGTAGAAATCAAGTCCTGCCCAGGGGGTTATAGGGTTAATATACAACCTGTGTGGATGTCTTATAGCCATGATTGGCAGGCGATTGCTGGGTGTATATTGAACAGATGATAGGAAGAAGCCCCTTACCATCTCTACGCTCTTTGACGTTGACGGTCTTGGTGTGGGCCTGGTGCTTGATGATAAGCTGTTCCAAGAAGAAGAAGGTCTTCTTATGGTCAACCTATGAGGGAGCATAGGACAAGGCAGGGAATATATGAGATAGGAGGTACGTTATATGGCATGACCCTTGTAACAGATTTGGTTTCCATCCGTAGAGCAGAGTCAGAGGTGAACGACAATCGACAATATGTACGTAACATAGAGGAACAGTCTTAACCATCCGATCAAAAGCACCAATATGCCCCTTATTGACTTACCTTCTGTCTGACCTGCACGACAGCATTCCAATGGTCCTTGGCGTTATTGCGATGGCAATTATCGCACATTTGGTGGCTGACCACATATTCCACAATGAACTCCTGCTGGAGGATAGTAGAGGCAAACACCTATAGGAGGACCAAGTGGAGACATAGAGGGGAGAGGGGGACGTAGGGTGTATTAAGACATGATGCAGATAATAACCGTCAGGCTGATAGACACACAGCCACGCCCTTTCATATGTCCTGGTGCAGTACCTCTTATACCCCCCAGTCTTCCCACCCACCTCTTTCTGGATAATCAGCTTGACCTTCAGACGCCTAGAGTGGGGTTCTGTCCACACAAACGACGCATCTACCAGTCGCACTTTGGTAAGTCCCTTTAATTTCTTGAGGCAAACTGCTAACAGCTCACGTGACTCAAGCTGGGCGCGAACCCAATTGTTGGGAGGCTGCAGATATCTGTAAATAATGATTGGGGTATTAAAATAGGCGTTGAAATCACCAATAAGGTTACAAGGAATATTAAGACAAGTTGGGCATGTATATAAAACCCAATATGTGCTTAATAATTAATAAGGCCATATGAATGGCTAGCATTTAAACTCTCCACTTACACTTCAAATTAGACTTAAATATTGTCAGGGTAATAAAAGATTCCAATAATGCTTGAAATGACATAGTTTTATATTTGCGACTTAATTGGCCTAAAACAGGTCCATTTCGGATTGCTGTAGCGGACAGTCATAGGTAATAGAGTATCCTAGGTGTATTTCAAAAGAACTGCAGATTATGCTATGCTCATAACGCAATGACATAATTATGGCAGGAATGGGTGCGATCTGTATATAAGACGGCCGCATATTGCCTTGATATATCATAACAAAGTGTCTGTATCTTCTAGAGAATATCAGGTATGTGCTCTGAATGTATTGGTGACCTTAAACCAACAACATCCAAGTGCACTGATCCCAGAGGTATATGAGCTGAGCCTAAACAACTCCCTGCTTCATGTACATAGAGTATTTACAACCATCATTGCATAGAGGACCAGAGAGAGGGCTATCCACAGTCACACCATAAAAAAAAACAAGTAAAAAAATCAATAACACAGTGAAGACTACAGCTGCATTCATAATAACAGCAAGAAATTGCATAAAAAACATACTAAAACTACATAGCAAGAGGCCGTATTCCTGCCTGAACAAAAACGTAACCACAACAATCAGGCCAATATAGACGTTATCCGACAAATTCATGAGTGAAAGCAACAATATAAACACAACAAGAAAGCAATCGTAGCTTATAATACACCCTGGATTATAGTACTAGGAAACAACATACCATAACGCATAAAAAAGACAGAACTATAGGTTACCTGTCACAGCCTCGGCAAAAATACAGAGGCACCTGCTTTTGGATTCCTTCGGTCACATCCACAGTGGAGCGAATACAGTTGATACACATATTGGCTGGGTTGGGAGGGATGGGAATACCACAGGAGCAACAGAGGCTACAGAAGGGAAGAAAAAAAACTGGTGTTGGTACCCAGACCTGTTCCCTATCAAACATACAGCCTATATAATGCCTTGACACATTAACAAAGATTTAATATATTCAGTTTATGCAATTAACAAATCTATAAGCTTACAGTGATATTAAGTTTTCATAGGCATACAGTAGATAATAATTCTTACACAATATCTGCCCACAAATAGAGACCTCATACAAGTCGACATATATGTGGTGGAACCTGCAACGAAATGGATGCACTATATATATAAGATACCCTAAACACACAGGCGTACCCGTCCCTTTAAAATAAAATAAAACTCTTACATCATCTGCTGCTGCTGTGGCGCATCTTCGGGTTTAATGTACTCCATGGTTCTAGTTAGGTAATTACAGATAATAGTTTTTACAGCAACAAAATAAATATGTCAAGCCTTTTTGCAGCTATTTTCAATCCCTTCTACCCTACAGTACGAATCCCCAACCAGCCCTGCACTGTCCCACTATATACTAACTAGTAGTAGTAACACAATTAGTCCGCTAGGCAAGGGTACTACATATACACGTGCGTAAGGTACCAGCTGACTGACGTCATAGAATTCTAGCCAATCATGCTGTGGAGCGCATTCATGAGCCATCGCTTAGTCGATAATCACTCAGTCTGCACCTTGCAATATTTAATATGCCAGTAAAATAGTTAAGTTTATTTCAATCTACAATTCATCTTTTGATTTCATGTTCTGTCTCACACCGCCTTCTGGACTCAGATCAATCCTATACTAACTCGTGGTATTATATTCTTAGTTCACAGTATAGCCTTTATTACTATGGTACGAGTTGATTAGTCCACCATAGAGTACATAGTTAATAATGAAGAACCTGTATGGACTAGTTCGTGGCCTACAAAAGACCTCCAGAATATGGACATGTTATACCTTTAGCTAAAATAATTGCCTACGTAGAAGGTGACTCGCCTTCTCCATCTCGTAGCCTGGGAAATATTTTTCCAGGTAACCCTACCCCTTACTGACCCACCTAGGTCACAAGGGGAAACAACCACCCAAAAAAAAACAGGCAGTAGCTACGTACTCGAGTTAGTTTTACTCTCCCAGTAGACAAGTGTGCATTGAGCACTTTCCTCTAGTGTACTTCTAAAATAAAAGCACACCGAAGGACTAGAATGATACATGGTTGTGATAGTAAATATAAGAATGCTATTAGGACATGGCTAAACAGTATAGCAGGAACTCTTGGAGCGGCCGCATGATAGATCGAATTACACTACAATCTTAGCCATAAGTAGTCAAACTAGGACCTCTGAAATGTATACACAATTACGCACATTTATTTGCTTTCATATCAATACCTTATAGTCAAGTCTAGACGCTATTTAATGTATCATCGTAATGCACTGTTCCTTAATACTCTCTGCATATGGTATGTTTTTTTTAGACGTATTTTTACTGCCAAAGCACACATTAGTTTGGCCAGAAATCAAGCAATATTCTCAAGGATATCTTAGACCATAATAGTTCATACTATAATTACCTTTGTAATGTTATGTTTAACACAACGTACTGGATCCTGACAACTACTATTTTGATAAGACATTCAACAAAATATGTATTCTTTATTATTATTTTTCCGGCTTGTAATAGCTTGATCCATAACCCCTTGCCCCTTTGTTTTTAATTTTTTTATTCAGTAAGCTCCTGTAGTTACAAATATTATCATTATCTGCGTAGCCCAGGCGAAGACGTACTGCCATCCACACAAGTTGTAGATACTTAATGCTTTAGGCAATAATAATAACCTGATCATTTCTTACTCTCTGCTGGTCTACATTGTGCTACATTGTTCATCGTTGCTTTCCACGATATTTGCATAATACAATGTTACAAGATCCTGA
>NAOQ01000020.1:151317-179563 GCA_002751075.1 Ichthyophonus hoferi
GCCATCCACACAAGTTGTAGATACTTAATGCTTTAGGCAATAATAATAACCTGATCATTTCTTACTCTCTGCTGGTCTACATTGTGCTACATTGTTCATCGTTGCTTTCCACGATATTTGCATAATACAATGTTACAAGATCGTTAACTGCGGATGAACGCATAGTTTGGCCGATCTTTGATAACAAGCGGTAATGTAATGACTGGTCTTATTTTAGTTAATCGAATACCGTTTTACAATAAGTACATCGATTCTTGTCAATAGTAACACTTCTACACCAATGAGGAAATATGTTCATTCGCCATCTAAATGGGAACTCAATAGTATTTAAGTATTGCGGTAAGATCGGGCAATTCCAGTGGGTCTTTGTGAGTTAGATTGGCCAATAATAGTTTTTCCAATCAGTTGCATTTACAGTAATGAATACTACAGATGCTAACCGCAATTTGCATGATAAGATGAGACAAGTATAAAGGAAAACTGAAATAATCAATAAAGATCCTCGACTGCTCCCGCCGTTCGGCGCGCTCCCTGGCCATTCATACACATACGGTCTACTAGAAAACTTACAAAGTTCCCGTAATACACATAAAACTTTGCATATATGTATATAACAATCACATCGTTATTGTAATGTCTAATCCACCGTTAGCACCCGATAATTAGTGTTCAGATCAGATCTCTCATCCGTTAAAAAGTCAGAGAACTACGTACTAAAATTAAAGTGACAATAATTATTATTGACATAGTAATATGGTAATATAGCACTTCTTACTGATTGTATACACTGTACTATAGGCACTATCGCGCTTAAACGAACTGAAATAGGAATTCCTTCTTCAGTAATAGCTGAATATAATCGTAATAGATATCTAGAGATATAGCCCACATATACGCCTGTCTCTACGTTGCCTTCGATAGAAAGTAAATCAAACCAATTACCTATCACTAACGATAGTACAGAAATATTAACAATCGATTACAAAAGTCAATTAGAGATCTCAAGGAGCTGTGGACAAATCAACAGAACTCCCACAGATTTCTACATACAACGATAATTTATAAATAACATAACGTAGCATCGCCATTACATTGATGCTACAAATCGAACCGTAACATTTACAATTCAATACCATCGGCCCGACTCGTAGATTTTGGCGCGAATGGATGTTGCCGTTAGAGCCAGCTAGTCGGCTAAATATTACTAAGCTGTCTAACTACAATTTAGACAGACTGTAGACTTAGAGACATTTATGGGAGAGGATATGTCTACCGCCAAGAGAGTTAAAAAGCAGGCGCTTGACAGGCGCCTTATTGCAGAGGTGGAGGTTATCAGAAAGAAGAATCGCCCTATTACTGAGGATGAATTGGCGGATATGATATTTGCTCGTAGGGAGGGTGGAGCCCTGAGGAACTTGTACACTTTTGAGGTATATATGTAGTTTTTTTTGTCTCTGTTTATTTATTCAATAGCTTTATTATTTTTTCCGTTGGTCTTTATTTCTGGTGACATAGATAAGCCAACCGAAGGAGGCCAGACTTATTAGTATTTCTTTTTTCGGCAGTGGGACAGGCAGCTTGTATATTTCTACCAGATATTTTAGAGATCCCCCGAGGTTCTAGGTGCTAAGTATAAGATCACTGGCTGAGAACTTTACATGTATCTTTCGATACACACACACATACTTACTGGGACCCTAATTCTTAAGCAATCATGCACTGCGTTTTTTACACACAAGGATAGCTTTATATTTCTAATCTATACTAGTTAACTTCTACGCTTTTATGAAGGACAGCCATTCTTTTACTCGTACAGCTTGCTTGAATACCTCATGCCCACACATGCAAACATATATATATTAATCACACAGTACCGCTCCGAGACACATTTCCCTCTGCCCTGCTACAGTCATTTATTTATATCAATAGGCTTAAGCCTACCTGCATAGAATAACAGACCTACTGCCACATATTAACGACTGTCATGTTACATTCTACCTTCCTCTGCTCTTCTCTTTTCCATATATATATATATGTATAAGTTCTCGGGATGTTTTTTCATTTAAAGGATTTGACCCTTCCCGCTCTAGTATGTTTTATATATCTACTGACTATCTTGCCCTGCAGTTCTTTATCGACAGTCCCAAGTATGAGTTGTCACCAGAGGCCAAGGCCCTATGGGATGTGGAGTGGGCCGTGAATTCTGCTAGGTAATTGAGAGAGCTTTAATTGGATAGGCTGGAGATAGAGAAGGAGGTGCTTTTAGGGTCTAGCTGTGGGTGAAGTGGCTGTTAGTATGAGTAACAGAAGTTTAAAAGTTATAAGACCAATATAATGTAAAAGATAAAAAGAGAATGAAAGCATAGGCTGACCTATGGGGGGAGGCAGCAAGCAGTATGAAGACACACTAGTAGAAACTGAGGACGGGCCTGTGAGCGGGCTAATGGCGTGGCGTCTAGAATTATTGAAAGAGGAGGCAGAGCTCTCCGAGGTGCACGTGAAGATGCTGGTGTCCTTGCTTCTGAGTGGTGGAAAAATCAACCCAATGGGAAAGAACTCACTAGGCAAGGTCCCTTCTCTCTCCTTTTATCTCCTCCTCTCTCCTCTCCCCCTCCTCTTCCTTTTCTTAATGCTAATACATATAGGTAAGGTCATTCTATGGCTAACACCTTCTGAGGTAATGCATATATTGGACTCCCTGCTATTTGAATGTAGCTAGTTGTACTGGCTGAACCCCCGCACCCTAAGCTCATATCTCCTCTGCACACTGTTGCCTCCTGTTTATATCCTATATATATTGTCTCAAGTCTCTTGTATCTTAACAGCCCCGTGCATTTCTCCCTCGTATTAATTTGCAGGTTTAAAACATCTATTTACAAAAATACATACACGATTCTCACACAACCATAGCCAGATGTACAACAGCACATTGGAAGCCTCCTACAAGACTAATATGCAATGTGCATCATATTTTGGGATATAGACCTCACCTGCTATTGCACACTCCTCCCACGATCATAGATAGTAGTAGACACGTCTATACATATGCAAATATACCATCTGACTTTTATCCCCTATAGAGTATCTATGCCGCAGGTATCCTGTCTCAGAAGCAGGCAGGAAACTGATTAATGTTGTTCTAGAAAAACATTACAACGACGGTGAGTTCCTTTGTCTATACAGGCATTATTACTGTGGCAGTTGGGGCGGGTCCTTAATACTATCTATTATTTTTGCTTCATATCAATAAATGACAGACAACTTGCTTCCAAGCATGATGCAACTGTTCTATCTATGGATGTGGGACTTCTTGTATCCTTACACCTGTGAGGTACATAGCGCATATATATATGATGTATAATATGTGTTAATGTGTATTAATAGCAGCCTCCCTGTAGCTGAGGAAGAGGTGCCGGTACCTTCTCAGGAGACACCTTCCAAAACTAGTATGACTATGGACACCACCACCACCACCTTGGTATGATAGCCACCCACACAGACATATGATAGCTACCCTCTCTCTACTGCATGCCATACCTTTCATCTTTCCTTGCTCTCCTCTGCCCTCACTTTTTACTACCCCCTTTAAATATATGTATTACTTCCATGTCTTTTTTCATTAACAACACCCGTTCCATCATTCAGTTAGTGTCCTGTGTTCATATACAAGGAATAGATATACTGATTTTATATCTTACACCCCCACATTCTTATGGTTTCTAACACCAATATAATCACACCTTTTGATTATGGTACTACTGCCATGCCAAGCACTATTACAGATCATACGAATAAATCCAATGGGAATAGTACAGTCATTGCGAAGAAAAACACACCCGTTCCTTACTGATACACTATCCACAAGACCTTAGGAACACCTTCATACCTGTATGTCTATATCAAACATGCCTACATTCACCCTTTATATGTACTCATATACTTTCTTAATATACTTCCATATTTATAGGAGTCCCCAGCTGTGTTGGCAGTACAATATCTTGACGCTAAGGGTAACCTGTACAAGTCTGCCGTATATGACAATGCCGGGAAGTTGTTAGAGTCAGAGATACGCCCATAAATTTGAGATGCCCGACAATATCATGCGGCGGTTAGTTTTTACGTTTGCCTGTGAGTATACTAGATTATACTGGACTGATAGAAAGACTCGCCATGCTTGGGAACAATACTAAGATCTGATTGGTGGCCCATAAAGAGAGGGCTATTATAGCTACCTTCCAGCCATTTTAGATGGATTGTTTTTGATGTATACATGCTTGATGGGAACTGCTTCCTGTTAAGACTCCTTTCTCTTCATTCTATTATAGTTTGTTGTAAGAGGTACTGTTGAAGCAATAATATATAAAAAGATCTTCCAGTGTCATTTGACAGGTTTTATAAATGCTTCTATCGAGTGTACTTTTGCGTGGAGACTATACAGAAGGAATAATAACAAATAACATGAAGGCTGAAAGCTGGGTTAATAGAAAGTGTAGGATTGTCACTGTGTACCGAACCCTTTGGCGAGTGCCATTCTACCATCAATCTGACAGTCACAATAGGATGTTCACCGAAGGAATATATACGTGGGATGGGCCTAGAGCCTTATTAATAGTGATAATAATACCAGGCAAGCGCGAGACAATTAGCAACACTTTGATCCTCCTTAGGAGTTGGCTTACATCCAATCATGCGTACACTAAATATAAATCAATTGTTCTTATTGTTTTAGAATGCAGATATGGGTATCGATCACTGGTTGGTGAGGTGATTTGCTTTTACAACCTATCCGTTAGCTACCACTCCGCATTGACTTGGTTGTAGCATGGTCCGCTCATCCTATACAAGGGAGTCAATCACTGTCCCCTGACTGTAGCCAATCAGAATCACATCCTGCTTTGGTCGTGTAGTTGGATGCTTGGAGGGCCAATAGAAATAGTGTAGGGTATTTGGATCTTATAGAGATTATGTACTGCGCTAATATGTTACAGTGCATGCATACTTACTGATAAATATTAGTAATAAGGTGCAAGTATTGGTTGAGTGTATTACACAAAACGTCATGGCGCGCGAGAGCTCTACGGATAGTGCTCACCTCATTTGGCTTTTGCATGTCGTTTCAATATGACCTAAGTCGGATTCTAATATTTATTTCTGTTAGGTTATTATATATACAGCCTATTCAACATTTACACACCATTTATAGTTCATATAGCATGTTAGGTGGAAACACCCTTCGAAGAGCCATGTTTACAATTTATTTGGAGGTTTTGTAAATTAGATATATACTCTCATTTGCTATTGGGCCATTAATTCTGGTGATTGGCAGAGTGCTTGTTATTGGGTAGTACGAGGCCCAGCCTCTTATAAGTTAAATTAGCAAGTTCATTAGTGATCTCATCCATTTATTTAGAGACTTGATGATATATTTCTTTTGTCTTAATAGTATCTAATTATAGTATTGTTTCTTTGCCTCGCTTTCATCAGTGAGTAACATTTCCCATATCTCTACCCGTTTTTGACTTTTTTTTTTCTTTAAATCTAATTGATGACTATATACTTCATTATGAATAGTTATAAAATGTCGAGTTAGAATAAAACCAGGTATCTTATGGCGGAGGCCAGCATATTGAGACTTGAAATAATGTATTTAGGTTTTAATCTGAGAGTTTATCGGATGCACAAACCTGCATTGACCTTTTAATCAAATACCAGATATATTTTACAAGCATTGCCATCCTCGTGTTTTAACCTGTTATATGTAAAAACTTAAAATACCAAATCTATGAACGTGTTATTTCAGGCTGATTTTAACAATTTCATATTATGAAGCCTGTCTGCATCATATTAGTGTCGTAAGTCCTACTTATGCGTCAGATAGTTCTCCCAATAGAGCCTTCTTGCTGAACAAGACATAAGAAGATTCGTGTTTGGTCATTGTATCAATTATATACGTAGTATATAATGTATTTATTATATTATATTATATGATAAATCATGCCTACTAGCCTACCTACTATCTTTCCTATTAACCGGCCTTTTATCTAGCCTACTATCCGGCCTACGATCCGGCCTGTTAACCTTGATCCTACCTATAATCCGGCCCCACTTTGTATCATAAGTGAGTTTTCAAATATTAGTATGTTCACATTTTTTCAAATAAATATTACCAAGTATAGTTACAAATTTGTATAAAAAATAACTATGAGTGTCTATGTATATGATATTTACCAGCGATGAAATATTATTTGGTGACAAGTAACAACTTTCTAGGAGTGACCTTAATGCATATTTAAGGATGTGAGCGATATATATGCTATGAACAAAAGTTTCAATAGAATTAGAGATCATTGAGATTGGATTCGCTCATTGAGATTAGATTAGCCAATTGACACATAAATAAGCGTAAAACAAAACAAAGCCAAACATCTACCTACACCTGGTTAACATAACAATGATTAAAATGATTGCTCTTCGCCTTTTTATTTTTATTTTGCGCCGCTTTCGCGGCTGCGTCCGCTTCACCTGTACCTGTGCGGCTTAAATTTTCGGGAGATAGTGTTCGTGTATGTGCGTTTGCGTCTGGTACTTGATCCAGTCCTAGTGTTTACACCAACGTAGATTTGGATGAGCGCAAGGGACTTTCATTATTCACGTTGAGTTTTTCTGTCAAACCAAGTTTTTATGACAAGATAAATAGTGCCACTTTTCAACGCTTCAGTGATGGCAATTGTTCACAGCCAGACCCAAGATGAACACCTGCTCCTAGCGGAAAGCTAGACAAATACCTCGGTCTTGTTGCTAAATATCTATACTTTGTAAAAGTATACGTACAAGTTTCTCCGGTCAAGTCGGTTGAGAATTTGGATGAGAACTAGTCTATTTTATTATTTTATTAATTTGGATATTTCTTTATTACATAATTATTAGCAAATACCATTACGTATTTAGCCTGGAACTATGGTTGATGCAATCTATTGGTGTTAAATGCCAATTAAAGATGATCTATCAAAATTGAACTAGGAAATGACAGAGGTCCAGCAACTATATAATTAGCCATTTCTGATAGAATGTTTTGGGTTCACATAACTCCTTGCTTAAGCACTTTGCCTAATTCTAAGTTCTGGTAACTTGTTAAGTAATAAAAATGCGCCTTTGTCTATATGTTCTGCGTGTATGCAAAGGGACAAGTTTAAACGCCCCTTAATCAGGTATTCCTTCTCCGAAATGAATATAGGTCACAGGAACGCCACTATATACAACCACCATAATGCAAATGAACTATAGTCAGCATACCTAATATGGATACACTATATAGTTCATGATACTTTAATTCACTTTTTTAGTTACTAATTCGAACCACATGAAAGTTACATGCCAATTAACTATACCGTCATAAAGATATAACATTTAAGCACACTTCATATAGCTAAATATTAAATGTAGCCGAAAAGAAAACACTACATATATTAGTTGCACCAAAAATATTATTTTCTCTGATCTTTACTATTAGGTTTTCTCTTTTTTGTACATTGACTTCTTGAATTGTTTAATTATGCTTAATAAACACTCAGTTCTTAAGTATCTTATAATGATTTGCCGTAGATACTAACTACTATTATAACATATAATTGGCCAATTCAATGTCAAAAGGAATATCCATTAGTTTTATAAATAATAACTTAGCTAGTGTGGAATTCTAAGTCTTGTCATCTTACTATATAGTTACAACATATTTATACACTTAGTCACAGTTTATTTGTTATTTGAATATACAGGTGCTATTAATTTTTAACTATTCTCTATAAGAAGTATTGAATGGGAAAGTTGCAGAATTATCTAGTTTTGTGTATGGTTACCCGGACAAAATAGGAAGCACAATGGTTAAAATTATTAATAATACTTTATACCTTAATAATATTGAATCGTTATTGGTAGTTTGTGTTGTTACTAGAGAAAGAACATCACTCAATGATTGTGGTTAAGTTCTACCATGAAGGTATTGACTACTAACTGCACATGGCAGACAGATTCATTTATGCTTAAATCCTTTAGTTTAAAGTATCCAACCAAGTAGAAATTACTATTCCAATGCGGTTACATAAAGTGTAATCCTGGTCTTGAGGGACACAAATTTAAACCAAAAACTACAAAAGGTTTATGTATTTAAATAGTTATTTACATATGGCTTCACTAATATATAAATTACTGGTATGAGCAAAAAAGATAAATCATTAAGTCATTCAGAATACATACACAGCCATTTTATTCTTCTTATATTATATAATATTACGGTTACTTCTACAAGCTTAATTAGAGGAGCCTTGTGAAGGACATCATGTTCCGTCTTGAAGGCAGATATATGCTACTAAAATAAACCAGAGTTGGTTCTATGATATCTTTGACGTACCACAAAACCAGTTGTAAGGCATGTGACCATGGTTAATCTTGAGCAATTATAGATCAATATGCCATCATCCTATTAATGGTATTAGTGCAATTAGGCATACGTAATAGGGTACCAATAAAAGTAAGTATTAGTTATACTACAACTATGTTAATGATGTACAATACTTCGTAATAGACCTTTTCCGTCTAAATACTAGCGGAAGCTCTCATGTGGATCAAGCCAAAGCATTTTTTTAAAAAAAATATGTCTAGAGATTTTATATGGGTTTCTAACTTATGTTATACCTCTATGACATCACATTTGCATACCCATGCTAATGCAGTCTCTTCAAACATCTTATCTGAGTATCCCTGAGATTATCAACTAGTTAGCATATGATTCCATTTGTAAATTCAGATGTGCCCACTTATTAGACTTATCCCGAAATCGTTGAGTTATTTTCTAACTTTATAAATATTGTACAAAATAAAATACACGGAAGATACTTAAAAAAACATGGCGGAGTTATGGATGACTTCAGATTAGTTCTTAAGATGACTTTTATGACCTTTTCCCTGTGGCAGACGCGTTGCAGAAAAATTCAAAATTCTTGGTTGACACACAAGTTGTATTCGTGATTCACCCACTGCTCTACTCCAGTCATAAGTAAAAATATAGTTCTGAGTATTCCAACTATAGTCAAACTATATTCAACATTACTAGCGTTTTTACAAAACTATATCGCAATATTTTCCACTAATTTTTAGCTAACCATTATTCTTCATTCCTCACCCAATCATATCACAATAGATCTATTCCTGAATGATCAATTATAATTCGATCTTAATCAGCAGAGTTGCAATAATATCATACATAGGTTATCAATAGGGGCCAGCCCTCATCCCCTGAATATATGATAACGTTCCTGATAATAGGTTCGTAAGTCCTATTATTATACAATGCTATCTTTTATTACGGAGTTTATCCGTCTATTTAGCAGTCCACACCAGGCCCCCTAATAAAAGGGTGGCGGAGGGCCGCCTTGACAGTGATACGTCGATTAGGATCTAGGGCCAGGGCCTGCACAAGGAATGAACGGAAGGCTGGGATGCTAGCTTTCTCTGTGTTGCTGGCTGTCAAACTGGCCGTCTGCAGCTCAGAAAGGAGGTCTCGGGTGACATTGACGTGACATATACGGGATACATCCTGAAGGAACCCCACAGTCAGGTGGAAATAGATATCCTTCACGCCCAATATGCTGGGACATGTAATATATAGAATGCTACCATATGTACAACAGTAATTATGTAATACCAACCACTCCACACTCATTTTCATTCTTAAACACTATAAAATAGATACCTGTGCCCTCCCCCTCCTCTTCTACCCACCCTGTAGCATCTCCTACCTTCCCCAGGGCCGTACTTGGTTCTACGGAGATAAACTCCAAGTCCTCTGTGAAGTGTTGATGACGTAAGCCACCCTTTCTCAGCATGCGGTAGGGTAAGGGGCCCATTAACTCCATTTGCAACTGTGAGGATATAGAAGTAACAGGAAATCAAGGTACACACACGTATTAGAATATTACAGGATATGGCCAGCCGAGTGAATCAACACCCATCTCTTACATAGAAGGGAGCCATGGGGGGAGGGTAGGAGTTAGGCCAGGTGACTTTACATAATCACAGGCTGGTAGTGTGATAAGATAATGGCAGATAAGGATAATCCGTAAATGAGTTATTACATATGTAGACAGAGTACAGTAATGAGGGTACACGTGTAATAGAACCTAAATACTACAAGACAAGAAGAGGACAAGGAAGAGAGTCTTAGCTTACTTTCAACATCTGGTTGTTGGTAGCCCCTTTAAATAGGATGGTGCCAGTGTACAGCTCATACAGGGTGCAGGCCACGGCCCACATGTCTATCGCCCCATCATAAGGGAGGCCTAGGATCAGCTCAGGGGCACGATAGAAGCGGCTTACCAAATAGGGCGTCATGGTGGTCTGGGGCGTCTTGGTGGCTACATATGATTGGTTAATAGTATGCTTTATAGATAATCAACCATAGGAGTAGGAAGACGACAACAACCACCCACACACCTCCCAAGACAAGATACCTTAAGCATATAAAGGACAAAGGGGGGCCATAATAACAGGTCCAGCACCACAGTCTAGGGTGGGCAGGGAAAACAGAAAAGGGAGGAGAGGATACCATTCAATAAGAGAAGGGGGAAAAGGAGGGGAGGGCCTTTCTTCCACTCACCTGTCCCAAAGTCACACACATACAGTGTCGTCATATTCTCTCCCAACATGATGTTGTCAGGCTTTATGTCCCCATGGGCCAGATTACATTTTTGGACCAGTCTGCCAGAGGAAGGACTAGCAATAAGCAGGGGAAAGACGTGCTTTAAAGGGAGCCAGATACTCATCACACTTTGCTTGCCTATTTAACTCTAAGTAGTATATAATATATCGAATGATTCTACATACCAATCCAATCTTTGCCAGTCACAGGTGCCCATTAAAAGTTTACACAAGGCAGTATATCATTATTGTAGGGCTAATAATAGGCAATATATATGTACTTGTAGTAATTATAGAATCTAGCCAACTAAGATGCTAACATGATTCCATATAAAATATTTTTAAAATGAACCAATCAGCCTTAATTTTTTTTAAAAGATGTGTAACCAACCACACAGAGTTATTAAATAAACTAAACCATTACCAATAGTCATTTAAAATCATATCACGGCAGAATAACAAACACAGAAGGAGGCAGAGAGACAGGGTCACAAATTAGAGCCTGGCTGACTTATAGGGCCTTGGCCGTGTACAGACAGGTATATAGATGTAGATATATGTATAGGGTACCTCAGGGCGAGCAGCAATTGCCGGCTGTATACCCTTACTGCCTGCAGACTCAGGCCATTACCCCCATATCGCCGTAGCAGCTGCCTAAGACTGATATTTAGCGAATCCAGTACTAAGCACATATGGCCCATGTGGGTGAAGGTATCCAGGAGGCGCACACAATGCCCACGTTGCTGTGTGTCCATTTGAGCCAATAGGGACAGGTATTCACCCTCCCTCTGGCCCGCCTTGTACATCATGTCATTATTACGTAGTATCTTAATTACTACCTAAGAGAGGAGAAAGGGAGGAGAGAGAGACAGAGATAGAGAGATATGGGTAGCAATGTTAGATTAAGAATTCATGATTAGCAGCCAATGAAAGCACAATAAATGCTGGTCATTAGGAACCAGGAGGTATAGAGAGTGGCGTGGAAAGGGCTAGTGCGTACTATATAAGATAATCCGCTCCAATCACAGGAGGGTATACCTTAAAAACCAAGGCCACAAGGTCTGCGCACAGAGTACAAAGAAGACATCCAAACCAAGTGGGTACCACATCACACATAAATAAATATAAATGAATACATACTAGGGTAGAGGAGAGGCTATGCATAGTAGATACAAATCAATATGGGATAACCCTATATCCTACATACAGTATGTAGTATACCCCTATAGCCTACCTACCTACAGTATCTATCGAGCCTATAAGCAAAGAGTCAAGCTAAAAAAGATGATCAATAATGGTAAGGCCTTGTGCAGGAGGGCTATCCTACCTGTCTTGCAACACCATTGGTATTCTGTTTCCGGTCCTTGGCTCGTAAGGCCGTGCTAAATACACCCTTACCTGCTACGTCATAAACCTGAAATAGACCAATCAAAGGTTATGGCTAAATTTTAATATGAACGGACCCGTATACCATTAGAAGAGATAAACTGGATATTGGTACAGAGGATAAAGGAGAGCGAGGAAAAGGTAGTAGAAAAAAGAAGTATATGCCATGACAAGAGAAAAAGAAAGAGAAAGACCAGGAGAGAGACGAGGCAAGTCAAAGAATAATAATATTACAGGGTATAGAGGGAGACCAGTAATATACTACTTGCCATTACCGAACACTACCTAATACTACCTAATATTATCTTACACTGCCTAAACACAGCTTATAATACCTACTAGTCGTACTCGCTATTTTCTATTTTCTAACCTACCACATAGCGGTCAGCTAGCAGCTCCCCGGCCTGGAACACATGAAACCCCTCCGGGTCGTCACAGTTGTCGTTCTTAAACTTGGGTACACACACAGCTGGCGGTATCTCCCCACACTGCCCCAGGGGAGGGGGTTGAAAGGCCTCTGAGAACATGTCTATGTGAGCTGATGGGGTTGTCGGGGCAGGGTGGGTGCTCGGTTGCTGCGTATCCTCTGTAGGGTGTGGGTGAGATTATTACTAGCGGATACTACGCTTAAACTACCTATAAGTGTAAGCTAATGGGCGATGTTGGTCTGTGGGTAATGACAATATATGAAAAGCATGAGGAGTGCTGGAGAGGTTACTCAACCATAAATAATAACGACGGGTTTACCAACGGGTCAGTGAACCTTTAGACGTGCATTACTATCTAATATTAGGGTCAGGAACAGAGATCGATTAATCTATGCATAGTACATAGTTCAGTATCATAGTACATAGCATAAAATTATAATATATAGTATAATATTATCGTACATAGTACATAGTAAAATATCATAGCACATAGTATAATAGCATGGGTGGTCCTTGGCCGGCTGATTAATAATACACTAGAATGACAGCGATTGGTCGGTCATTCCAAGGTCTGGCTATGTTGGGAAACACTTTAATACAAAGGGATGTATAGAGTTATAAATGACTACATATAGATAGTCAGGTAAGAAAGTAGACCATGGTGTGGGCATAAGAGGGGGATGGGCAATATAGTTGGTCCGGTACATTGAACTAGTAGGCTTACCATTGGTTCATATGCACCAATGACGATATATAAAATACCTTTAGACCAATAAGGCACACCACCTTGTAGATTGGTACTATAAAATAATATTATATGTTCGCCAAAACTAATTTAGATTGACATTCAACCACAAACACCATAATAAATAAGAGCCAATCCGGACTTTCTAAAAGAAAAGAAGGCAGAATTGCACATATAGTTCTTAGCAACAGAGACACTCATAAATACATATCTACATATCTCTATGCACATAGCAGAACCTATCCAATACCAGGCCGTCTTTCTTTTCTTCTGCCTACATGTTGTTCCCCATCCCCCCATCCCCCCATCCTCCTATATCTTTTCCTCTCTATTCGGTAATTCCTGACCTACCCCTCCACTCTACTGGGCTCCTATCTCGACAAACAGTAGAACATAATTGGCTCCATAAGGCAGTCATACACGCACGAGAGGAAGGACATACCTTCCGATTCTATCTCAATAACGTCTTCTCCCGTCAGGTGCGGGCCCACCCAGGACTCCTTACACAGCCAGGCTGACCCAGGCGACAGAGCCCCAAGCACCCTACCATCATCATATTCCCCAGGGGGAGTGGCCTCAGACCCAGAAGGGCTATTACTGCTACTGCGGTAGGTACGACCCATCAATCCTCTCTTATACCTACTCTTTTCTTCACCTGAACTATCTATACCATCCCTATCTTTGTAAGATATACCATCGTTGTCCTTCTCCCCACCTTCCCTTTGGCCCTCCCTTTCCCTACTACTATGGTGCCTATGACAGGCATGCCACTTATGTACCTCTCCCTCATCTCTCCCAGCACTCTCTCTCACTCTCCTCCTTCTATGTGACCTCTTGTGATCATCTGTATGGTTCTTCCTAAATTCTTCCTTCCTCTTTGTAGTTCTCTCTCTATATTTGATTGAATCGGTATCTCTCTCTTTATATCTATATCTATCTCTATCTCTACAATTTTCTCTAGACTCGTTTTGCTCCACGTGGTCATTTTTATATTTATCTCTTCCACCTTCTCTTTCATTACTAATTTTACTATCGTTTCTATGTCGATGGCTGCTATGTCTATGGCTCGGTGAGTGTTTCCTTTCTTTTTCTTTGTGGTTGTTGTCACCATTATGGCTTTCATATTTGCTAAGGCCGTGGCCTCTTTCATGTTTAGAAAGGGAACTCTCCTCCCCCACCCCCTCCCCAGTATTGCCTCTCCTCATTTCCTTGCTATGGGTGTTGCCTACACCCTCTCCCTCTATGCATGTAGCCCTCTCCTCTGGCCTGGTCTCTGGTTGGCTCAACTCAACTCGTTTTATTTTTGGGTTATCCTCTTGACCGAATATCCCTTCCAGACCATTGGGGCTAGGGCGTTTCCTATTAATGACCAGTGACACTGTATGGCCTGGAGCCAATAGGCCTCCATTTAATCTCTTGGGCATCACGTGATCATATATCCTCTCTTTACATTTGGGGCTAGTAGGCGGAAAGTAATAGGGTGGGGTTAATGGGACTGGCTTGTTATCTTCATCGCCTGAGACAGATTGCCGAATGTGCGGAGAAAGAGGGGGAGAGGCGGGGGGATAATTCGGGCTGTATGACGAAAGGGTTAGTTTAGTGTGATAGGAAGATATATATAGATACAACAATAAACTAATCGCTAGTAGCACAAGATATTATATCTCGCCGCACCATGGTGCAGAGCACTGTCTATATAATAGGATCGATACATATACATATACATATACATATACATATCTGTACACCCGAGTCTTGTGGCCAATTGGTTATTTTTAATGTATTATCAGCCTGAGTAGCTATGTCTATATTCATATCAACATTCTATCTATTAATGTATTACCAGCCTTCAGAGTTATTTCTCTATTCATATCCACACTCTATCTGGTTCAAATGTATAGGTTCATATATACACGAACCGCATGTTCGGTCACACATATATCCAGGCTATATGTACGTAATGCAAATTTAATATAACTGACTGAGGGCTGCAGGTAATAGTGACCCACATATAATAAAATACCCCGAAGTGAAGATAGAAACTACCCTGAAGGTGGGTAGTGAGAACAAAACTAGAAGGGTAAAGAATATTTAAATATAACGGACCAATAAAGGATTGCTGAGAATCAGAAGGTATATACAGCAGACGGGGCTAACCAAGGGAGGCCTTCCAGTACATACATAAATACTATGTAGACCATCCCAGTAGTACTATCTAAAGGATTTTCGCATCATTTGCATTGAAGATAAGAATACAATGACATTAATCCAACAGTAATCTCCCTATTCCGTGGGCCTCCTGACAGATCTCATTCCTTTACCACCCTAAGTGGAATTTTCCAACATGAACCCTCCCTCTCCCTCCCTACCGCACCCAGCCCAGCCGTCAAAGGCCATACCTTGGACAAAAGGAAGGTGATTGGGTTTTGAGAACATGACTGGATCTGGTTGGCGTGCTTACACTAGGAGTCCTGTAGCAACCACCAATTATTATTCGTATACACCGTCAAAGTGGTGGGCTGAAAGGGTATACTGCCATATATAGGCGGATAAACATAGAAATAATATAGTATATAAGACACAGTGCGTGTGAGAGTGTGAATGATGTGAAATTATGAAGTGGGACAGTACAGAAGATGAGGCAGGCATAGGATAGGTATGAATAACAATAGGCCGCCTGGAAGACAATAGTAGACTATAAAAAGGTAAGTGTACTCACTCACGTTAGACGGTGAAACAAGAGCATATTAGGTGCTCACACAATACTAAGGCAAAGGGCATACAATACATGTTAAAGATCGGAATAAGGCAAAGAAAAAAAAAACCTCAATATGCCCAAGGAGAACCAATACTGCCTTTACCGTTTGAACCGTGTAGCCATGGCCATGTGCTTTAAGAGAATATCACGGTAGTACTCCTCTTCTTCTTGTGCGCTCATCTATATGTGTATGTTGAAGGGTAAGTGTGGATTTGCGTATATATGTTTTTAAGGTATATACTGACCACTTTTGTATCCCATATCCGAGATAAAGGAATATATTTTTTTGTGCAGTTATGGGCTAACTTAATGATATTTGATAGCTCCATGTGCCTTCAAACACAAATTTTCTATCCAGGTTTGTCTGTGCATGACTATCTACTAAGCTGGATATATATATATATATATATATATATATATGCGTATATTTGTGCGTCTACGTAGCTTGGCATCCTTGGCCGCCATGTTTTGCTTAGCAGTTGCCCTTATCTCCTATCCATGCAAAGACTTGAAAGCCAATAAATAATATAATAAAATTGTAGTCAACCAATACACATGATAAATCTAATGTTAACAACAAGCTGTATAAAATGAAAACATGTGTCTCACCTTTTTCCTTTCTACTTGGTGAAGCCTGCGGCCAAACTGGTCTACTGGATGGCAGTTAGTTATCCGCTCCCGTTCTCTGGCTTCCATTTTCGGCTTGAGTGCTAGTACAAGAAAAGAAGAAGTAAAAGACAGTGTTATACAATAATACACTTTACACCATAGGATCGACACCACCAATTGAGAAGTTAAACGTATATTTGTACATAATAGTGCGTAAGAACATAAGCTATGTATGCATATTAATGTATTAACTACTGTACTATATACTACTGGATAGATATAATAAACAAACCCTGCCTGGCTCACTGATTCCTCAGCTGATCCTTACGTATATAATGACGTGCTCAAATTGAACCTACGCTACGTCCTATTATGACGCAATACTCTATTTATCTGATAGATATATCGATTGCATTTGTCCACAATAATAAATATTCCATCTTCATTTTATTTCTATGTACCAAGTCATTAAGTCTACGTTCAGGTGAAAAAAATCTATTAAACCCAGGTTAAAATTAAAATTTGTGGCATGACCTTTGAATAAATCTCATCCGGGAAGAGAAATAGCAGTTTTAGTTTATGCAGAATCTAATTACAGATTTACAAATTTCTCAATAGAATGGAGTACATGCAATTATTACTTTGGTTATAGTCAAATCTAGCATTAGTCCTAGTTAACTCATTATATGGGGCTCTCCAAGGGTTTCACCAAATGCCAAAATATAGGATTGGTTGTGGTGAAATTTGAAAGAAATTGTTTACTAACTTCTCTACTTTGGCAGAAATAGTGTTAAATCAGTACATAATATAGGGCCCTTATAGCTCATTATTTCATTTTACCTTTCATACGAGAAAAAGAGTATGTATGACCTTGTGTAAAAAGTATCAGCTGAGTATATACCAGGCAATGTCGGCCTGTCGCGGTAGGTATAATATAGGCCAGTAAAATCTCATTTCAGGCATCAAACTAGAAAGACATAGACAAATAGAGGCATACATTTGAGTAATAACCTAATCACTTTTAATTTATTGTTTTGGCTAGTTACGCTAAGATTAAATAATCATGAAAATAGAACGAAGATAAAACGATAAATAAAACAAAAATAAATATATAAAGATACTAAGTAAGAGAAATAGAGAAGCAATTTAATTACTTGCTCATATTGGAATAGATGGAGGGATACACTAGAATACAGACCAACACAGGTATGTAACGTTGCAACATTAAAGATCTCATTCACAAATGCAAAATAAGACACCTGTTGCTGGTTGGTTTTAAATGCACCAGTATAAAAATTCTTTAACTATTATTGGCGTCTTTCTAATGTTGGCGCCTTCTGGCTCTAAATTTCCATCATTGCAAGCGGCAAGAACCTGTACTTAATACTATAATTTTGTAAGTTTAGTTGGACCATCTAGAATATAAATAAGAATGGTCTGATATAACACTCACTTATTATATTTTACCATCCATTAAATTCATTTGAAAAGGCTGTATATTCAGAGTTGGGAATGCAATATTGTTGTAATATGCTATTGAAAAATACATTCAAATAATTCATGAAAAATTTTATCTACAAGAAAAATGTCAATGGCATATTAGCATGATATGAGTAGGCTTGTTTCTCGCAGTTAAATCCACTTAAAACTAAATAACTAATGAGGTACAATGTTTGTTTTTTGAAGTAAGGGCCTTAGGTTTGCCAATCGCAACATGGCTCATGGCTCACTAGTATGGTAGAGTTAAGACTTTCAATGATTATTAACGAATAGAAAATAAGGACCTAAAATAACCAATAGGAAACAGAGCTATCGATTAACAATTAGTATTCCCATGGGTTCGAAAGAGATGTAAATAGTCGATTTTGTACTCTCACCATCTCTGCCATATCAGTTCAATGTATGCATTGGGATATCATTAGTTCTTTTGGGTGTTTTAGAGCTCTAAAGCATACTTATTATATGCAAAATAAACATTTATTGAGGATGTTGCATCAGAGTATATGTAAATGTTGCGGTCCACTTTTTTTGTTCTTTTTTCAAGTTTTTATCTTTCAACATAAACGAGGGATTGTATGTCAAGTTTGTAAATGATTATCAGGGCTTCTTTTTCATTTTCCCTTTCATATATGGCGGGGTGTTTTTTATTTTTATTTTTTATATTCACAATTTTGATAAGCAATTAGAAATCTTATAGGTTCGATCAGTTTTTATTTAGACTGGATGTGGGGGGTAGGGGTGGGGAGGCAGAGAAAGAGAGATTTTTAATATATCTGAAATTGACTTGTTACAAAAATAGCTTATTGCGTCAAGTATCATCGTTTTTTAACATACCGTTTGCATTCAATATTATTGTGCTAACATTTATAATTATATACATATATTTTGTCAATATTTTTGTTTTCTTTTACTCGTAACTATTTCTTCTCTCCTTACCATGCATGTTTGGTTTGGTGACCTCAGAACGCATAATCTGTTTCACTACATCTACATCAATGATCTTTCAACAAAAACACTGCTCTTGACAGGGTAAAAATAAGAAACCATATATACCAGAATATACCTGTTGGGGAATATGGTCCGTTACACTCTTGTGATTAATTATAGCATACGGGTCTTACATGGCTTTTCTATGATAAAGGGGGTGGAGGATATATTGGTTATATCAATTTGTCTGCCGCCATTGGGCTCACATCTTATTTGTTATAATATTATAATACTCCCAAGACAGGGTTAGCGTGGTCAGCGTAAAAACAAGCTATTCAGAAAATGCATTGCCCGAAACCAGTGTAGCGCATTTGCCTATGGTATATAAGTGCGCCACTCTCGCGAATGATCATATTTCTGAGCCATGACCTATTGTGGATCAGCTGTATTCTCACTTCTACCTAAGATGTAGGTCTAAGGTTTCCAATTATATTTGTTAACCCCAACATCACTAGTATTACAATTTCGAATCCAGGTGCTAATCCGCCTTTCTTCCTTCTTCTCCTTCTTGTTCGCTACGTTTCCCTTTTGTTCCTTTAGTATCTCAGTGGTGGGAATGGCAATGATGCATGTGTAGAAAATACGGATACCTTTTTGGACTTGGAATAAACTCACTTATCTACTCGTATTAAATTACACATACCTTGTGTACCTACCTCTCTCTTACTATTAATACTCTAGTACACCCTTAACATATATACACATTAGAAGTACAGGCGCCTTTCCCATTGGCTTTTCCAAGACTCACAAACAACGCCCATTACCTAATAAGTATTTGTATACATGCTTACTATTTTTGCCTAACCTCTTACACACATAAACAAATATAATATCCATCCAACCTCATACAGAGGGTCTTATTGCCTCCGCCTATATTCTCGGCCTACTTTACTTCTAAGTATCATATCCCATAGCCTTAGATGGCAATGATTCCTCTTGCTGGGATGCATAGACCAGAGGAAGTCACGCGATCATAATGAAGAACCAAATTATGAATCAATGGTAAAGATACATGAAAATGGATAAGAGTTTTATTGTAATAAAGGTTGCTTGCGGACAATAGTCTTATTCTTTTTATAGAAAGATCTGAGGATGAGTCTGCAATGGGAGAGATCAGGCCCTTCCCACTTGTAGTCATCTATAACCAAACTCTAGTAGTGATACCTCTCTCTAGTGGGGTCTTCTTTATATTACCTCTAGCCAACATGTCATCACCCCATCCGCCTGCAGGATGTGGATTCAGCCTTAGCAGGCCTCCCAATCTAAATATATCATTTCCTTCCTTCCTCACCAGTCCTCATACTTTAGTGTCATGAACCAACCTGACCTTCTTACCAGCCCCTCTATCCATCTCCTTTAACTTCAATAATAGTCCAAAAATGCATTTCTCTACACAGGGTACATTATAAACTATTTTCTCAGGTACTACTGCAAGTATACCATATATCTTATCCATTATCACCTTTCGGTCTCCGGTAGGGTGAAGGAAAGACTAATTTCCTAACTAACTCAAACTCCTGCCTGTTATCTCTCTCTTCCATATTTTCGTCCATTGTTTTCTACCATTATAATGTCATCTCTGGCATTCTCACGCATATTTCTTTTATTACTTTGCCGTGTCTCAATCATTTCCTTGTTTATTATCAACACTCAGTGCGTTGAACACTATCAGCTCCCATAATTATTAAGATAAGAGATTGTATTTTGTCTAGGCTCACTAATAGATGTCTGGTACGCCAAGGTGGAGGTGGAACATAGGTGAGTAGGTAATTGTATAATGAACCATATAGCCATATATGTAGATACCGACCTGAGATTAGCAACCTGGTAATGTTATATGTAGAATATGTAAAGAGAAAAAGACGACGGTAACAATAATGAGTAGGATTATGGCCGAGGGAGGTCCCCCTATTCATAGAGGTGCTCCTGATATGTTGTTGGCTAAGTATATTAGTGTATGTATAGCATTATCTTCCAATAGTGATATGCTATTTACCTTGGATTGAGTAGGCTGGTATCCATAACTAGTATATAATTGTATCTACACACAGAAGGATGCACTAATAAATGCGTACTATGTAGAGCTCCTAAAACAAAGTTACCTATCACACATTTCAACTCTATATCCTCATTCAATGGTAACATACCTTCCAATCATAAGGTATGAGTAGAATCTGCAATATATTAAGTATTCTAAAACTACAATAATACCCACAAGCCATTATTAGATATTAATTATTGAATAATGTATGTGATATATTAAGGACATCCAACACACAGTGTTTAATCTGATTTGCATACATTATTATGTGCGACCAGAAGATGACGTCATATAACAGAGTTTAAGCACTTACTATACAGTCGTTGAAAAGGAACAATAAAGGCTACCATTAAAGAGGTATTTAAAACAGAGCAATCACACATGTAAAGAAAGAATTATGGAAATGTATATAGTATGATGATGCACAGTGTTTGGCAAGAGAACGGGAGTTATGAACAATGGGTCATGGATATTGATCCTTCATTCACTGAGAGATTAAGGTTGTACAACCCTCTCTCTCAGGATGTCAGGACACACCAATCAGTGCCTAGCCCTTTTGGCCACATGCTGCACTACCATCTCTCTGATTCCCTGTTCCTTTATCTCCTTTGGCCTGCAGGGCATGTTTGTTTAGTGCTTTACACACAATGATGAGAGTAGTTATTGTACACTGCCATATATACATTTCAAAATATCTTATCCACAACATCTATCGCCGGGATAATGCCCATCACTTAATCATTGCTATCTGTCAAACACATTGTATTTTTTTCTATGCACACACCAGCACACCGTTCTCCTGTAGCCATAACAATATAAAATCTGTATTATACTGTATACCAAGCCATTACTATATAGGCCGATTACCAATTACCTTTTCTTCTCAGAGTGTAGATAAGCCCTTAATTCCACGGGCATATCCTCCCCTTCCATGGCTAGTCTCTTAGCCAGATCAGGTAACACTGCCCCATCCTCGGTGCAGACAAAGGTAATGGCCCACCCACTCTCCCCCAGGTGGTTGGCTCGACCTATCTGATGTTCATATTCCTCTATACTAGTAGGCATATCAAAGATTACAACCTGAGGTATATGCACGGGGAGGTGTGCGTGTAAGTGGCTACGTATAGGAGAGAAAAGAGGGCAGGCGTTTACTTGAAGCTATGAGTGTATATTGTGTACTGGCAATCTGTAGTCTTAACTGGTGGAATGACTGGGTATATTTGGTCATGTGCTGAAGAATGATATGGATACAGCAGAAACAAAAGAAGGGACGTAATATGTGTAGGTAGTGGACTCATACGTGTCCGTTAACTATATAGGCCCGATACCCTCCCCTAGGCTTATGCTGTACCCTCGCCTACTCAGGGTAATGCCTCCCGTGATAAAGGTGGGGGGGGCACCCAATGATGTTATAACCCCCGGCTTACCTGTCGGACTGATGCAACATCCAGACCTCTTCCTAGCAGTCCGGTGGTCACTAGCACTGGGTAATCCCCTATGGAAGCCATGTCATTAGCTCGTTTGGCCGTACCATCCTGAGAGGCAAGGGGTAATGCTAATTGGTGTTTAATCATGATATATATGTTGATGTATGTACGTCCACCGTGGTCAAAGCTCACACACCCACCCAACATCGTCATGCCATTGGTAACTCCACAGCCTATCAGCGCAGAGCTCCTTAATTAATATGCAATACTGATTGGATATGAAGCCCTGGCCATGTTATGTAAAACATATGTAGTACTCTCAAATACAAACAGAGTTGACCACATGCCTTTCAAAAATGAAGCCAGGACTGAATTCCTATCCACCTGGATCATTCCACCATGGATGGCCTTTGCTTCCAATCCAATTGTCTGATAGATTGGCAATTACTACATTTTGAAAAGAAAATAAACAAATATATGCACATGCATATATATATATATACCCAAAAGTAGCACATCTTATTTAAGACGCTCTTTATATATATATATCACGACAGATGATGCCTTATAGCTCTATTAATGCATACAGGCCATTCCCCTCCCCTTCTCCCTCATTTCTTCCAGCTCACACATCCCTACCTTCTTGATAGTATTAGCTAGCATCTCTGTGCCTTGGCGGGATTCCACAAACACAACCAAGGGAAAGTGACAGCAATCTTTATCTTTAAGAAGTTGTAGTAGGCGGTCCTTCTTGGTCTGGTCACTCATCCACAGTACCGTGTGATGCATACCTCTACGGGACTGAAGAGGGGGGGATATGGGGGGGGGGTCAGAGGGATCAATAAGGTATAGTAAGAAGGGGAATGCCCTTTGAGGCTATATTAGACGAGGCTGGCTACTGTACCTTAGCCACAGAGATATAGAGAGGATGGCGCAGAAAATGGCTAACCATAACTTCCACTGCTGGAGATATAGTCGCCGATAACATAATAGTCTGCCTAGTGGCCTCAAGTTGACCAATAATTTCTTTCACCTAGGGCCCAACCCTTTTAGAACGACTACAGATATAAAGGTGCGAGGAGTAGAGCAGAGCATAGGGCTGCCATGGCTTGCACTACTACCACATAGTATATAGTACATGATTTAAATAATAGAAGGGCAAGAATTCTATAGAGAAAAAGAAAAGAAAATAGGCTCCTATGAGAAACAAGGGGTATATACACGTATCATCAGAGCCGAGAGGTTGCAGGTTGGGGGGAGAGAACAATGGCGCATGAGAAAGAGAGAGCACATGATTGGTTGGAAAGGCAGCACCACATGTAACATACATACCCAGGTACAAGAGGGAATAGTATGATGCACAAGTCATACACCAGTACACAGTACATACATAATAACCCAATATGCCGGGCCTTACATAGCAAATGCAACCAGTGCCCACCTCTTTTTCAAATCCCATGCTCAGCATCTTGTCAACTTCATCCACCACCAGTGTAGCAATACTACCTAAAGAGATGTCTGTAATGCCCCCAGGTTATAAGTCCAGCCACCCATTTCCCCTCAATTCTACTATCATATACCGCCCCCCTGCTCTCTCATAATATATATATACGTACATACATACATACACGTCAAAGGGATTTATGTCTCTCCCTGTTGCAGTAAGTCTCAACAACATACCCTTATTGTGCCGCACAATATCTATTAGTCGACCAGGAGTTCCACATATAATCATAGCCCCAGCCTGCCCGCCACAGCCATGTACTATCCATCAGATTAAGGAGAAGGAGGAGTTTCCAGATAGAAGTTGTATATCAATCATATATATACTATAAAATATAGTAAATAAAAGATTTATATCATATATACACTATAAAATATAGCAAATAAAAGATTTATATCATATATATACTATAAAATATAGTAAATAAAAGATTTATATCATATATACACTATAAAACATAGTAAATGAAAGGTGTATATCGTATACAGTATAACACATAGTAAATAAAAGGTGTAAATCAGGCACGAAAAATAACATATATATATATATATATATATGCATGTAAGCCTAATTACTTTCAAACGATGAATCTGAGGCCGTATTGATTGGCCACCTACCACGGCCACACGTAGAAGGTTACAACCCTGCAACCCTGAGATATCACGGGGAATGATCAGAAAAAAAGATAGTGAGAAGGTGTGTGTGTGTGAGGGAGAGAGAGGGAGAGAGGGCCAAGAAGAAGCGTACATGGTGGTAGTAAGGCTACAAATTTGACAACAAAAGATGAAAATATAAATATGCTCATAACTAATTCTTGATCATAAAAGAACTAATATAGCAAATCAATCTACAATAAATAAAGAAAACAAATATAATACAAGAATGGGATAAGGGATGGGTAGGGTAAGGTCTATAACGAAAGATGGTAACTATATATGTCTATGTAAAGTTACGTATATCTATCTATGTAAGGCTATATAATCTATCTATAAAAGGCAACAAAGACCGATAAAAAAAATTGAAGAGGCCAATAATGGAGCAGAAAAATATAAGATGTAGAGATAACCCACCAATAAAAACCCTTTATTAGTAGATGCAGTGCTGCCCATCGTGACAATATAGCACATTTTAACTGATGATTATAATAGCCTCAATATAGGTATATGTATGAACCCCTATCTCTTTCCATCTAGAAATACAGAGGTATGCAATACATAATTACCCCATCACAACATACATGGGCTGCAAGAAACATGTCTATATTCATATACTTAATACGCAAAGCCTTCACGGGAAAGTACACAACCCCCCCAAGGGATATATATACACTAGGGCTCACCGGCTAGTAAGGTTGTTATCAGGCTATCAGTTTGGAGGCACAGCTCGCGAGTAGGTGCCAAGATCAACGATCTGGAGGGCGTTGATTGGAGGGCTGACAGGACCAAGGGCAGGGCAAAGCACATACCTTTTGGATATATGTCAGGTGATGAACCTTTATTGGTATGCCACGCACCACTCTTAACTATAGGCTCTACTACTCATTAAAAACTACTATATCTGTGTCTCTGCATAGTAATTAAACCACAGGTAGCAGGCCTAGGGCTATTATATAGTTACTTGCAGGCCACCTCTTTATTTGCAACCCACTTGCCTTCTTAATATGATTTGGTGAAGTACCTAATATATAGCAACATTAAAAGTACATGGGCAGATACAAATAATACATCGAAATATAGTTTTCAAGTGATAAGCATACCCTCACGGTGTAGGGGTCTGATCTAGAACACATAATGTTTCTTTCACAGAGGGTCAAGAATACATGGAGGGCCCAGTACAGGTACAGTGAACAAGAATTAGATAATAGAGATATAGTGCTAAGATACATATGGACATATGTTAATCAAAGAGGGCCTATTTGATTACCAGGTGGTGGGGGCGGCCCAGTATTGCCCCATTATCCATCATTCTCTCCCTAGGAAAAATTAGTATTCATATCTATCTTCCTGTGCAGATTACAGAAGTAACAATGATGATTGCCACAACTACAACTGTTGCGATGGCTCAATCTCTGTACTGCACAATAACCTATACATACCATCATCTACCACGGGACACAGAGCCTAGAATAAAGATAGGACTGGGGTATATACATATGTACATAAGACAGAGGCCATATATCTACGTACTTTTCCCGGCTCCTGTAGCCGCACTCACGAGCACATCTCTCCCAGTTAGTATACAGGGCAGAGTCTGCATCTGGACAGGGGTAGGGACATCATAGCCAGCCTGTGCAATGGCTGCACGTACTAGAGGAAGAAGGGAGAGGGGAGCCATTGTAAGTCTATTACACACTTCATAAAGGGGCTTAACATATCTATGATACATATACAATAAGACATAAGCTGGGTGAACGCAACAATAATCAAAACCGAATTACCAATACACAGTAACTCTCTTTATCTGTGCTCTTTGTAAGTCAATTACCACACGGCTGGGTGACAAGTATATGTATATATACATAGTCAGTAAGGAGGGGACAGTAACTACAGTAAACTTCACATTGGCTCACCCTCTCGGGGTTAGAAGACATATTATAATCAAGGAAACCCTGGGGTCTCTTTCTAAATATTTAATAGGGTTATGGCCAACATGCACCAGGGGATCTCAGATAATAATAGGTCATATGCTCATAGCAACGGTCAATAACAACACGTTAAATGTTTGAGTAGACATATTCATTGGGCCCAACCAATTAGTATGTGACAGCTTACGGTAGAAACATCAATAAAGATTGAAAGGCTATGGATAAGGAGATAATAAAGTAATAAAAAGATTGGTATGGGGCTGTCAGCAGGCAAATTATAGATATAGAGGCAATAGTCTCCCTTTCCTAGGTTCCTCTAGGGTACACGTAGGTCTTTCCCCACAGTTCATATTAGTATGGTAAACATTTAAATATGTACAATATGGAATAGCCACAGAGGAATGAATGTTAAATTAAAAATCAATAGAAACATGCCATGAAAGAGGGAGGAGTGATGATTGGCAGAGAACTAGCTGCCAGATGGTAGCAAGGGGGATAAATAAAGTAGAAGAGGGAGTGGGAAGGGGTAAGAGAGAAGAGAGACCACTATGAGACATACCATGTGGGGGCATAGTGATATCGTCAAAGGAGAGGATAGGAGCCACAACATCAGAGCCACTGACAGTAATAGAGAGCTAAGAGGTAGAGGTTAGGGTATGGTCTACGCCAATGTGTCAATGGGGAAGAGAATGTACGTACCACCTCCCATAAGTCTATACACAACCCCGCATGCTCCTACTTGTATATACATAGGCATACCGACTAAATCACACCCTTCTTACCTTGGCTCTCAGTGCTGTTGCGGCCTTCTTATCCAGACCAGGCTTTGGGGCTAGGGTGGCTAGGTGTTTAGCTTTGCACTCTAACGAGCACACATCAGCATCTGTGTTGTCACACACATAGGCTCCATAACGACCACACACTATACAGAGTGGCTCCCCTCCCACGGCCTGTCGCTGATCCCTGCTGTAGCACACAATAGGGTCCTCCATCTGTAGCATAGAGAACAAGATAAAGAAAAGCCAAAGTCAAAACGGTGGCGACAACGGGAGGGATGGGACTATAAGTGGAAAACAGTTTCGTAGAGAGAAATACATATTATATATACAAATAGGTCTGCAGTAAGGCTAGTTATGTGTGCCCAGGGTAAGGAGGGTGGCTTATTTATTTCTTTAAAGGTGTACATCACTCAGCATGTGTGTGGAGGGCAGATCCTTTGGGCATCACTTGGCATATATATGATATATATGTGCAAGCGATTATATTATTTACTACAAGGCACTATTGCTTTATTGTTCTATAGTGAATTTAGGAAGTTCCTCGATTCATGGGAAGAATGTGTAAAAAGAAATAGACAAAGGTCTCGAACTATACTTGCCTCTCTTAGTAAAAAAATAAAAATAATGGCCGTGGCTTATTTATGTAGGAAAGGCATGCTGGGGGTCTGTATGTGGCGTAACAATCGACTATAAGTTACCCCTTATTGCTCAGGATGAAAGGTAACGTGGTAATACAAATAAAACGCTCTGGCGTTGCAGTGCTGCAAGGTCCATATTTTGAGTTTCCTTATGTATTCTAATACTGA
>NAOQ01000020.1:191846-213279 GCA_002751075.1 Ichthyophonus hoferi
TTATACATACACAATCTCTGGTATGTATAAAAGGCATTCGAATATATATATAGCGGCCTTACAAAGGTCCAGATGGAGACAGCACAATAGATGTCCATAATGATTAAAACAAAAACTTCATATTTTTCTACTGGTAGCAACGGTGTCAACAAATGCGGATACATGAATTACCGTAATATATATACATACACGATTCAAAAAAACATATGACGCTAAGAACAGAAAGGGAAACAGCTCTCAGTAAACTAGGAACTACAAAGTCACATAAATATAAAACATACAAAGATATAAATGCAAAGACAGAAACAAGGATCAAGTGAAACAGAAAATATAAAAATAAATACAATGAAGCTTGGGGGAGAACAAGTAACCCCAGTGAGGCACATAACGCAATAGATAGAGATCCATGTAATACATAGATAAAGATAAGACCAGTGCTTACCGAAGGCCAGTATCGAGACAGGTAAAGAGGACTTCCTGGGCAATCTGCTTGGCTTCTTCACTGCCAGCCCCAGTGGCATTGAATACAGGTTTGATAGACTCCTGCGGGCCACAGAACAATATTATATTACTATGGCAGAGTATAGAGCAGGGGTTACATGGACACAATAGAACATTGGAATGAGGCACCAAGGAAGTACACGCTACCCACCAGGTATACATCGCAGAACTCATAGAGCCAGAAGTTGTAAATGGCCTGGGTAGCGTTGGGGAAAGAATATGAAGTCAAGCTGCTATTGACAGCGGCCACGGCACTGCTGAGGCGGGACAAGATCCAGCGATCCACCAGGGAGTACTTGTCTGTGGCCTGGGGCACCGCACAGTTAGCCCAGGTCATTGTACAGGACCCACAACCCTATCTATCTAACCTACCTTCTGCTCCACAGGGAGAGGCTTGAAGTCAGCTCCCAGACGCATGAGGGCAAACTTTGATGCGTTCCACAGTTTGTTGCAGAAATAACGGTAGCCTACAATACGATTGACATCGAGGTTCACGTCCTTACCTGCCATCTGTACACCTCGTTATTAGTCTTCCCGGGGGGTGAGGGCTACTGAAAAGGGTCTCACAATGCATAACAGGCCCTACCGCATAGGCCAACAGGGCGAACCGAAGCGCATCAGTACCACACTCAGGGATGCCGTTGGGGTAGTCCTCCTTTTGGCCCTTGATGGCCTTCTCTACCTCGCGGGGATCCAAGTTGCCTCCACGGAGAGCATTATTCAGGTCCTGTCAAGTACCAGTCAGCTATAAAGGTCTCAACCTCCCCAGGTAATACTGTAGAGTGCTATTGTAAGGTGGGGCCATGTACCTCCAGAGTGATACCATGGATGACGTCAATGGGGTCCACCACATTGCCCAGACTCTTACTCATCTTGCGGCCATGAGCATCGCGAACCAAGGCGTGTAGGTACACCTAAAGGAGAGAAAAGGAGGACTAAGTTAAACTATGCACAAAAATAGACAGGTTTCATATTGATGTACCAATACCATAAAATAATAACATGGTTGTAATATTCAATCTATCTTGACAATTACAACAGAAATGGCAGATTAAGCATAAAGAAACTACACTTTAAATTAAAGAGAATACAGGCCAGGCCACCATGCCTTGGCTCTATGTTAGAGGGGACCCATAATAATAACACGGACTAACAAGTAAGCCATAGTCCATACAGTCCCAACACACATACCTCCTTGAAGGGAAGTTCATCCATTAACGACAGGCCCATCATGACCATACGGGCCACCCAGAAGAACAGGATGTCGTGACCAGTCTCAAGAAGGTGGCCAGGGTAGAACCTGCATGACCACCAGTTAGTACGCTAGGAGAGAGGACAAAGCCACCGGAGAACACAGCCTATCCCCAGAACCCAAACCCTCTTTGTACTAGAGGCCAGACCATTGCCTCTCCGGTAGCATAATTTACACAAAGACTAGTATAAATAGTATAAATACAGTGTCACACACCTCTTAAGGTCATCGGTCTTGTCGGGCCAGCCAAGGACGGAGAAGGGGAAAAGGCCAGAGGAGAACCAAGTGTCGAGTACATCAGGGTCCTGGTGTAGTTTAATCTTATCTTCGGACACCCCAAACTGCTTGGCAGCCTTAGACAGGGCCTGTTTGCCAACGTATTAGTCCACATTGTTCTAACTTCATACTAAAGCTAAGGGGCTTGTTGGCTTCGTTTGCCTTATCACATTTACTGATAACTCATAAGCAACAATAAAACACAGAGGGTGATAGGCAGCATGTACTCACCTCCTCCTCAGTAGTAGCCACAACCCAATTAGTCTGATCAATGGGATCCAGGGCCTCACCGCCCACAATCTCCACCAGGTAGGCGGGAATGCGATGACCCCACCATAGCTGGCGCGACACACACCAGGGCTTAATGTTTTCCAACCTACCCATCACATATCATACAGGTCAGTACAGGCACAGTCTCGGATTCATCAACAGGTATGAGGCAATAGGACTCACCAACGGTACCAGGTCTTCTCGTTGCTGCTGGGAATCAGCTTGAGCTCACCGCTCCTCACGGCATTGACAGCATCAGCTGCAGGCTTAGTGCAGTCCAAGAACCATTGGGGCTTGATCATGGGCTCTACAATATCCTTGGTACGACTACAGCCCCCAGCCCCATTACAATGTAAGGACACTTTGTGTGCAATCTCTTGTATAACATGCTAAACAACATCCCTATCTCTCCTCAACATCTGCATCTAATCACAGTCAAGTACATACCTGCAGATGGGGAGGGTCATGGGGTTGCTGGTGCTGCCACGGTATAGATTCATCTCCTTCAGAGCAGCTAGTACAGCATTACGGGCATCAAAGCGCAACAGGCCCTGGAACTGAGGGCAACAGCCATTGACGGTACCATCATCATTGAAGATACTGACAATAGGGAGGTTGTGACGGAGTCCCAGCTCATAATCATTAAAGTCGTGTCCTGGGGTGATCTTCACGGCTCCTGGGGGTGGGGTGGGGTCAAAACAAATGGGTTAAATGGAAACAAGGCGTGACCAATGACTAATGTGACAGGAGAGAACTTGAATAAAAAAAATATTTGCTGTATAATTACTTGCCAAAAGTAGCATAAATTACCAACGAGACAACATATCAATAGGATCGCCTCTTGAAGAAAATACAAATCCACAATAAATGACATAAAGAAACAAGGCCAAATTGCCAACAAAATACACCGCAGGGTAATGAGGTTCCCCCTTAAGGGTAGTATACATGTGGGTCTGACCTGTGCCAAAGCCGATCTCAACGTAGGTATCAGTGACAATGGGAATACGCCTCTTGGTGAAAGGGTGCACAACATGGCGGCCATGAAGGTGCTGTGTATAACTGGGTCAGTGCCTGTAATTCCCCTCTAATCTCCACCCCTTAGTACCCTACCAACCTGGTAGCGAGCATCGTCAGGGTGAACGGCTACAGCTGTATCTCCTAGCATGGTCTCAATACGTGTGGTAGCCACCACAATCTCCTCCTCTGCTCCCATGTATGCTATCCCATCAGTTGTCCGGTCCAGCCTGTTGTTATTACTGTCTAGCCTGACCACATACCACCCTCTAATGCTTGCTATGATATTGCTTTGAGGGATATTCTCAAGGACGTCATGCGATATATATATATATATATATATATCTGATCCCCCTCTCATTGTGAGAGGGTAGTATTCGTATCCCATCATATATCATACATTCACCACTTACCCAGACCATCGATAGGGTAAGCGAATGAGGTCATGGTGCCAAACTCATACTCGGTAGTACCATGGCCAACCACAGTCCTCATGGTAGAGCCCTGAAGCTCCACGTGCTCTACCTCCAAATCCTACCCAGCCCTAGTCAACACCTCCACATACCATCACCTATCTGTTATATCATCTCATTCCATGCCCTCCATTGTTTCCCCTTGAACAAAGCCTTACCGAGATGGCAGATTTGAGCTGAGTACACCAGTTCACCAGGCGAGTACTGCGATAGAGCATACCCTTCTCGTGGAACTTCACAAAGGCCGCCGACACAGCCTTACCCATTTTCTGTTACACCTTTTTGGTTAGCAACCCGTTCCCCTCATCTTCCCTTTCTACCCCCAACTACTCATAAAGGGATACGTACAGGGTCCATGGTGAAGCATGAGCGATCCCAATCAACGGAGGCACCAAGAGATCGGAGCTGATCCTCGATACGATGACCATACCTGCAGGAGAGGGAGAGGTTAGTGGTTCAGGCTTAGGACTGTACAGCACTGGCGTAGTATATATATATATATATGTATCTATAAACCAACGCATTGAGATGGGCAGGGGTAATTGGGCACACAAGTAGAGCTACTAAAAAAAAATGATGAGATATAATGGTATTGACTTACTCATCCTTCCACTTCCACACCTCGGACAGGAAGGCCTCTCTTCCAATCTGATGGCGGGTGACCTTCTGGTCTTTCCACATTTTCTTCTCTACTACCACCTGTGGATTAACGGCGTACCATTAGTAGGGTCCACCTACCCATACATACAACAAGTAAAGGTATGTATATGTTAAAGATAATCAATGACCAAACCTTGACTCACCTGGGTGGCAATGCCGGCATGGTCGGTTCCAGGGCTCCACAGAACTGTCTTTCCCTTCATACGGTTCCTATAGTAAACGCATTAGTAAATACAAAACAACACCTTGACACCGCACGAACATGAGACAGACCAATAACGACCTACCATCTGGCTAGTGTGTCTTCAATGGCATTGGTTAAGGCATGGCCCAGATGTAGAGAGCCAGTGACATTAGGAGGAGGGATGACCATCATAAAGGTACCCTTGGGGTTGTCCACTACTTGGTCATTCTGTGGGCCTGGTGTTAGCCAGCCCTTCTTACGGCCACCCTGCAACACGACGACTATCCTAGTGTGTAACAGGTATAATCGCCCCCTCATCACCACACACCTTGCCCTCGGGCTTGAACATGCGCTCCTTCTCCCACCAGTCATACCAGGCTGCCTCCACATACTTGGGGTGATAGGCATCGGGGAGTGGCTGGGTGGTATCTAACCATAATGTAATAAAGACCATTTATTAGTATTTAATGTGTAATACTTGGTAGAAGTGTACAACCCAAATGTCCTCTTTAAGCACCCACCCATTACCCTACTAAACCCAGCCCACTACCAATGCCATACGTATCAACCTAGGACTATAGTTACAGTAATATATTCTACCTAGCCCACAAATATCAAATAATGTTCCACTGTATTGGCTGACTATGTGAATAGAATGAGAGTTCATAGATTACTTAAAGCGATATAGTGGGTTCTTAACAATTCTCAAGATATACACATACATAACAAAGGAAAGAGGAGAGGAGGGTGGCAGATATACCTTTCTTGTCTCCCTTAGGGGTTTCATTTTTGAACACAAACTCAGTGACAGTTTTCTCCTTCTTCTCCTTCTTCTTCTCATCCTGGGGACCCATCAATAGTCAATAATAGTACAAGGTATGGCAAGCCACTACAATACAATATTATACCATACTATACTATACTATATTATACTATACTGTACTATATTATACAATACAATACAATACAATACTATGCTATACTATACTATACCATACCATACTATACAATACTATACTATACTATACTGTACTATATTATACAATACAATACAATACAATACAATACTATGCTATACTATACTATGCTATACAAATACCATACTATACTATACTATACTATACTATATTCTACTATACTATACTATATTATAATATACTATACTAAGACTCTACTATACTATACTATATTATACTATACTATAGGGTAGTGGCCAGGCTTATAATGCAGGCCGTCACAGAAGGTTGAACAATAAACCTCTTCCTTACCACCACCTTTAGATAGTACTCACATTAGCCTTAGGAGCGGCAGCCTCGGTGGCTTTTCCCTTTTGTTTGGCTTCAAACTTGGCCAACTTGGCCAGGCGAGCGGCCTCCTTCTTGGGGTTGGTTGTCTTCTTCTCCTCTTGGGGCTTGGCTGTAAGGCAGTGGTGTTGGGGGTTAATATATACTCTATGTTAAAACACCTTTAAGTGCCTAGATGTTTTAATTACCTTGCAAAGCATAACTATGAACTTAAGAATATAGATTGAGAGAAAGAAGAAATGCTTTATCTTTTGAAAGTAGGACAAATATATACATGGAGTTCTAGGGAGAGAGAGAAACAGAGAAGAATCACAGTCGTCATACTAGCAGTGTCCCTTACCGCCACCCTCAGATTTGCCTTTGGCCTTGCCTCCTAGCTCGGTGCCAGTGAGGTCTTTGTACTCCTGCTTCAAAGTCTTCAGTCTCTCCACGTGGGGTTCCAACTGTAAGGAGCCGAAACCATGTCAGGCTAGCCTCGACGTAAAGTCAACCACAACAGCCTAGCCTCATCAGATCTCCTAATTATGGTCTCCCTCTCGCCAAATGCGCAGGTTCAATATAAAAAAAAACACATACCAACCAGGAAAAGAACAAGTAAGAATGATATTTAGACAGAAAGAAAATAGGATAATATATATATATATAGCAGGTCACCGGGGGTGGTGCTGGAGTATTGCCTAACTCCCTTCCTCCTCCATTTACCTTCGCCTTGTCCACAATACCGCTTTGCTTCATTTTGCGGATGAGTTCACCCTGAGCCTGGACATGTTGCTCTATCTCGGCGGCCTTGGCCTGTTGTTCGGGGGTTAGTGCCTCCATATCTTTGATAGCCAGTACAACTTAGCCTCACAATATAATAACAGAGGGTCCACGCGTACAGCAAGGTCACTTAGGCTGGCTAATGTCATCTAACCATATTCCTACATTTTCCTGCTATTACCTACAGGAGTTTGCCAATCAAAGGATGGCAATCATCAAGCATACCTGGATATTGACGTCATGATGTTATCTGAACTGTTAAATTGGCATCAATATCAATGCTCCAGCTATTCCAAGGTAACTAACTAGTAATGGTTTGTCTACGCATGATCATTATAGATGGTCATAACACGACCAGCTTCTAGGGTTAATCAGAATGCGCGC
Source organism: Ichthyophonus hoferi (assembly GCA_002751075.1). NCBI lineage: Eukaryota > Ichthyosporea > Ichthyophonida > Ichthyophonidae > Ichthyophonus > Ichthyophonus hoferi. The sequence goes on from NAOQ01000020.1 coordinate 198,924, forward strand.
TGGTCCTTACAGGTGGGATTACAAATGTTGACGATATATGTTGCAAATGACCAGTTATCCAATAGGATACAATACCTATTAGCCTTTAGATAGATTGCACTCAGGATAAATAATGTTAATAAATTAGTTTAGTATATATATATATTGTAATACTACACCAACTTGGAATTGAAATAGTAGCAAAGTGACTCTGAACCTATGCATTACTATAATCCCATACATATTCGTACGAGAGGCGGTCTGTAAGCTTTATAACGACCTTGCAGTCTTAGACCCAGTCTCCTACCAAAGTTCTGTAATTGTTGACAACCAACTTTCATTCCTGGACAACAAAAAATACTCAAATCTTCAAAAAAAAATTCCTAATAATTTAGGTAGTATTGGAAGGCGAAAGGTCCCCTGTATCAAAAAGAGTTTTCTATGTGCCTACTGTTCTTCTCAAATAAATACAAAAAATCATAAAGATGTGTTTTTACATACTATATATATACCAATACATATATTTACCTCTAATTCACCAAAATTTTAAAAATACAATCTAGTTAGGTAACCTTTAAGGGTAAGTGCTAATAGAGAGATTATTACTCTCAAAAATTCACCATAATTTTTTTAGCCTTTATGTTTACAGCCCTATTTGCTAGTTCTTGGACATCCACATGCCAGCCAGGGACATATCCACTATATACTGGGCATAGATTGGTGTTATATGTTTGAATTCCTACTCAAGGATTGACGACTATATATTTGGGGCCTTGACACTCCAAGATAGCATAACTAGACAGATCAATTATCATTGTTTTACAAGTTATGCGAATCCATTGAAGGCAATTTTAAATTTTTGGCAAAGCAAATGTGATCGCACAAGTATATTGCTTTTAAATAGCTTGTATAAAATAGATGAGTAGATAGTAAAAAGTCAGGGGTTAAAATATATAAGAAGTAGTAATAAAAAAATGCGGTAACAGTAGCATTTATACCGCAGTCAAATATATAGCGAGGTTATAGCAGGCTGGTAGACTCGCAAATGATTGGGTCATATTATGTAAAAAATTTATTCGACATAATTGCATCCAAATAAACAGGATATGACATGATATCGCCTGATATTAGCATGACGTTGCACAACCAGATGAACACGTGTAATGATTAAGATATTAATGTATAGGCTGGCTGATCGTACTAGAGGTGACTATATACACAGACATTATATTAGCTGTATAGTGTTTGTAGGGGGTGGCGTCAGTGTACGTGTTAATATAATCAACCATGGCGAAGAGAAAAAGAAGAATGATGCAGACTTCTGAACAGAAAGTCAAAAAGACAAAGATAGATGGACCCACAAACCCATTTGAGTTGCGGCTTAGTAAGAAGAAACACGATATTGTGGGTCAGAAAGTCAAGGGCATCAAGGGAAATATGGGCATATCACGTAGTCGTGCCGATGACATGGTAAGTATTATATATGACACAGAATATCTTTATAGTTACTTGGAGAGCAAGAGCTTTAAATGAATAAAATATATGAAAGTTTTGAATGATGTAAATGTAAGTATATAGGCGTATGCCTAGAGAAGCAGTGTTGAATTTTTTAGTCATAAGGGATGCCAATAAAGACATATAAGTTAGAAGTATGTAGAGTGCTTTAATGTAAAGAAAGGAAAAGGAAGAATTTAGAAATTGCTGCTATGTTCACGTGAATGTATGGGGAGAGAGGCAGGGGTTAGAGAGGGGTTATGCATGTGAGAAAGACGTCAATACATATATACAAAGATAGACTAGTACACCCAAACATGACTATTTGTGATTGCATCAATGCCTACGGTTGCGTGGATGGTTTACTATGTTTATGGTTGTATTTGGACTGTTAGATACATAGGGTAGATCTGTGAGTAGAAAGGGTTGGGAGGCTTGCTAGGCCTAATGAAGGTGTATATAATACCATTATTGCTAGAGGCCTCCCTGTGTACCCCAGGGTGCCCTATTATAAGAGAAACTGTGATTCTATTGCTATCTTTAATACCTTTTCTTAACCTGTATGTCTTTATAGTCTAGTACCAAGGTGTAGACCCAGTCTTATTATAGATGTTTCCTTCTCCTTTCTACACTGTGCTATTAAGGTTATCCTGATATTAACTTTCCTATGCCATCTAGGATATATCTGCATGCATCTCCCTTACTCTACCCATATATATATATATATTATGCGGGAGCCATGCCATTACACCTACTTTATTGCACATACATGTTTATTTCATTAAGGATAATCACAAGATTGGTAGCACTAATTGAAAGACATCTTTATAAAGTTCTGCCCAATGACTACCTCTGCTAATGATAATTATCCAAGCCGTAACTAATACCAATCTTTCTTCGTTATAGCGCAAGCAAACCCTGCTCCTAGAACACAGAAGTAAAGAGAAAGCCAATGTGTTTTTAGATAAACGCTTTGGTGAAAATGACAAGTCACTCTCTGTAGAAGATAAAATGATGCTTCGTTTTACCCATGAAAAGGTCCGTGTCTTTCTGGGCCAACTTGGCCAATCTTTCGCACACTATACCTTTACTATCATCTACCTAAATTCTAAATATACCCTTTACTGTATTACTCTCTGCCTGTCAGGCCTACTATTTGTGATCTTTCTATTTGCAGTATGGATCCCTTTACACCCTATTCCCTCTCCTTCTTCCACTACCACACTACACTCTCAAGACCTTCTATAGGCCTCCGATTGGTTGAATCCTTATCTCTCCTCTATCTCCTTCGCCCAATGATATATCTCGGCCATACTAATGTACCAATCATCCCATGCGACCAATAGAAACGTCATGATAAGCCTGGTGCCTTTAATCTGAATGATGAGAATCCATATGGCGATAGCGATGATGAACCAGCACTCACCCACAAGGGCAGGTCAATCAACGACATTGACAATTTTGATGACAGAGATTTGAAGCTATCTGATGACGAGGATGATGAAAATGGTGAGTGCACGTGGGCTGGTCATTCTGGGGTTGGCTAGGTGGGATATGAGTGTATAATACCTATATATGCACACGGACTGTGTCTAGGTTTCTATCTGCTTTTCTCTTTTCAGGCTCTATTCTTTGTGCATGGCGAGCTGTACGTTTAAGAGATAAGGCTGCAAGCAGTTCTAATGCTTCATATCAGTTTTTGTAAGGTTTTATGAGAATCTTTGGTTTTATTTGTAGTTTTCACTACTTATGAGTTGGCTGGCTGCCTTCTTTCCCTGGCTCATAGATGTATTTAGTTTGTATTGAAGAGAAAATAAGGGCCTTATTAAGACCAATAGGTTAGAGTTATTAATCGTGGTGAACCTGTTGTATTGGTTGAATGTGTGTCAATAGTCTTCCATTGGAGGGCATAAAGCGAGTGATTGGGATTTTTAAAGCTGACTTTCTATTAACAGGCCAAAAGGAAACGATCTTGTTTATTTGTATTAGAATCTATTCATGTATTATTATAACAAAACATGCATGTATATATATCAGCATGTGTGGTGGTGCCACTTAGAGAAAGGAAAGGATTGCTCGTATATAGTCACAGTTAGATATCTATGTGTATGGTGGGGGAGGTAGTAATGTGAGAGGACTTTGTTTCTTATATAAGGTTGTCACTTACAGGTGGTATGAACGCCAAGCTCGTCAGTAATTTGCATTTTGGTGGCTTCCAGCAGAGTGGTGTATGTATCCCAACCCACCCCATAGAAGGCCTCTCTCCTTTTTAGTCTGCCTTGGTCATTATTAATCTCTTTTTCTCTCCTGATAAACACCTTTCTATTTATTTGCCCTGTTGTCTCACGGGCTCTCTTCTAGACCTCTATAATGGTATAGTACCATTGTAGTGTATTGCTGTTCATATGTCTTTGTTAACTGATTCCTTTCAATTGACACTTACTATGCCTCATATCCTCGTATTTCATTTTAATTGGTTCAATTATGTTTCTCTTTATCTTCTTCTTGTCCATTAGTCCTAGGTCACTCACCTACTATTAATCTACAGGGACCCATTGGTAGAGACAATGATCAGAGATCCCATCGCGAAATCATGGCTGAGGTTGTGATGCGTAGTAAGGCACACAAGGTGAGTGAGCATGGGTACAGTGAGCTTGATATGCGTGTAATGTAGCAGAGCAATCATGACATGAAAGTAATAGATACCTTGATTACTGGTGACCGGCTGAGATCTAGAATCCTGACTACTATAGGTGGTCGGAGTAGTGTAAAGTTTTAGGCGTATTGTTGATCAATGGGTAAGATGCAGGTCACCGATTGTTTTTATTCCAGGTCTGTAAGTGAATAGGCCGGCAGTCCTCTTTTACCTTTCTTATACTCTCTTTGAAAGCATTTGAAACCATCACTTACACACCGCACCATTGCCTCCCCTACCTGACCCTCTATAGTATGAGAGACAAAAAGAAAGAGAGGTCGCCACTACCCTGACTGAACAGCTAGATGAAGAATTTGACTCTATCATGGGCCTCCTTGAAAAGAGGGGAACACGCAAGGATCACACTGAAGATCAGCCCAAGGTAGGGCCTGGCGCCTTTTATATGGCCTACTATTTCTCATACACATTCATGCCCTCCCAGCCTTATTTTTGTAGCGCTATCTTTTCTCCTTCCTTTGACTTGCCCGACTTCGATCATACATCTAAGTTATAACTGGAGAGATAATCTTAGAAACACTGTGGATATCTACCTAGCTACTTGATAATCTTTTAGTATTGCTGTAAGTGTGGTTGTAGCTATCAACCTAAATCAACCTAAACCATGGCCTAGTGCCCCAGCATTACCAAGACTGGACATACTTTTTTTACCTTTATAGATGTCTGCCATTTGCATTTGATTATTAGTATTATTATTATCTTCATTCACCCCTTTCTCCTTTGTTTTGTGATAATAATCCGTGTTCCATGGGTCTTACAATATTATATTTCTCTCTAATGCCACTCACCCTCTATCTCGGAACAGGAAAAGATCGAGGAGACTGATGACTATGATAAGTCAGTGTTTAACATGAGGAACGATATGAAGGCCAAGGCCACAGATAGACTCAAGACTGATGAAGAGATAGCCTGGGAAGAGTATGAGAAGCTAAGAAAGCTGGAGGTAGGTTATTTGATTACTCACCTCGATCTACAGCCTTTTCGCATCTGGGAGATATCATATCCTCCTCTTAGTAAAGTCAACCACGATCTGATATATCTTGCAATGCATTGATTGGTACATGTTTTAGGTTTTAGGATATTACGGTGGATTTCTAATGCCCTCGATGTATATCTGATGGCTGATTGGTAGAATTTTGACTTTTGTATTGGAACGGGTGATTGTTTTATTGGGTAGGTTTAGATGTGTGTAAAGGAATATAGCCCAGAATATATACACGCGGGTTCATGGTTGGTCTGCAGACTGGGTAGATCTTGTAACTGGCTGTGATTAAAAGAGGATTCGCGGAAAGATAAATAAAGAGAAGCCAATTATAGTTTGAGATCTGTGGTGATGGCCCTATGTAAATATTAAAGTGCTACGTCACTATTACGTACATACCTTGGTATTAATGGACTATGGCCCTTGGTCTGACGGACTAGCATCATGGCCTGCCTATTGGCAGGTATCTTTCTTTTTATTCACCTAATCTAACTAATCTCCTTGTGACAGGCCGAAAGATTGAAGCGCATGCGAGGAGAAGAGTCAGCAGAGAACAAGATTGACCAATCAGTAGAGGAGCTGGAGGGCAATGCTGTGCAGGAAGATACCAGAGAAGAGCTATTTTATGATGTAAGTGGATACGTCACCACCTAGGCTATGTTTTATATTGCTGGGCCTTTCACCTCTCAAACAGAATAATGGCCATATATATATCCATGCGGTTATGTACACGACACTTTACTCTACACATTAGACAATGCTATGAAATATGGTTTGTTTGAAGTTTTGAGATATACATGTGTACATATTAGAGGTATGCAACTTTATAGTAGAGGTGGGAACTATGATTGAGTAGAATGTAAAAGGGGCATGATGGTTAGGGGCTATAATATGGATTTACTTCTGTGTTGTATGGAAGCATTTGTCTGATAAGACCCTACACTAGCATACAACTTATTTTTTATACCTCTGTATGGTGGCCTATTTGTACAGGATGGCGCCATGGTTGTAAAGGGTAAACGTGGTATTGAAAGCTCAGGTGATGAGAAGGAGGACGAAGATGAGGAGGGAGAGGAAGAAGAAGAGGTAGACGAGGAGGAAGAGGAAGATGAGGATGAGGAGGATGAAGATAGCGATGAATATGTTTCAGATTTGGAACTTGAGGATGAAGAGGGAGAGGAGGCACAACCCTCCTCCAAGGCTGCACCGAAGGGGGCTGATGGAAAAGAGGAGAAAAAGAGTAAAGCTGTAAAAGAGAAGGCCGCTATAAGGAGCGATCTGCCCTTTATTTTCAAGGCCCCTGAAGATATGGAGAGCTGGACCCAGTTAGTAGAGGTGTGTGACTGTAGGATGTGTCCTCTTTTGCTCATATTGAACTATTTTAGTCTGCTTCCCCTTTATACAATTCTGTTGTGGTTGGCATTCTCGTTGGGAATGGTTTCAGAGGATTGGTTTTAGCAATGTTTTTGCCTATTAGTCTGATTGTAAGCTTACAAATAGACATGGGCACGTATAGGAGGTCTTCCTCCAGGTGTTTATGGTATGTCACTGTAGCTTTAGGGTTCAGGGTCCCATGGAAAGACACTGTTCTTGTAGCACACACACACACATATATATATGGGATGGGCTGGTTGGTAGCAATATTTATTTACAACGAGAATAAATGAGTGAAGAGGTTGGCCTTTCAAAGTATAACAAATTTACTTGGCGGGGAGACTTATGGTTGAGAATGAAACTAAATCCCCCGTTAACATATGTAGGGCCGAAGTTCCGCCGATATTCTTGTGATTGTAGAGCGCATGCGGACAGGCCATCATATCAAACTGAAGCCTGAAAACAGGGCCAAGATGCAGGTGATTGGAGGGGAGATGTGGGGCGGTGGGTGTAGTCAGGGGGTATATACAGGGTCTGTGGTATGGATTATATCCGAGTATTTGTACTGGTCTAGTGTATATAACCATGTGCATGTTATTTTTGTGGATATATATATATATATATGTGTGTCTTACCGAAAATAAAGTGACTTCATATGGCTACCCATGCCTGTTTTACGAGGTGAGACATTAATGAGAGCACTCTCTTATTCTTTCCCTTTGTCCTAATCTACCCAGAAATTCCTTGAGATTCTTATCGACTATCTAGGGGAGGTGTGTGAGGATGGGGATATGGAGCTAGCTAATGGACTGGTTGCAGCCATCCACACTTTAGGCCTTGAACTCCCCTTTGAGGCCGCCACCCTACTGAGGGCTGAGCTCTCAGGCATTCATGACACAATGACTACTACAGGTAGGAAACTAGGGAGGGATGGAGAGGGGGTGAAGTTAATATGATTGAAAGAAGTGGGATGCTTACATCTTTAGTGTGGCAATATAGAGCCCTGCTATATGTAAAATGTATGGTTATCTTGGTACTTCCTCCTAACATACTATCTACATGGGCCCACATTACAGACCCAATCATTGACCTCCACACCATTATGATGTTGCGATTGGTCATGATCCTGTTCCCAGCCTCTGACTTCCAACACTCTGTGACCACCCCGTAAGATCTCCTTGCCTTTATGTTTTCTAACCTATGTGTACTTTTTTATTAGCTACCTGCACTGTCGAGGTCAATATATGGGTTGGGTTAAACACCACAGGTATTGCAGTCTTTTTTGGGATTCTTTGCTTCTCTGTTCTTTTTCTATCACGTCCATTCCTCTATATTATTAAGGGTACCTATAGCCAAAGCCATCGCTAATACTTCTCTTGCCCCCGCCAGTGCGTCCTTGATATTGGGTGAGATTCTGTGCAATATAGTGCCTCATGGCATAGCCTCTCTCACTGGCTTGCTGTTTGTTGCTCATTTAGCCCAGGACTTTGTACTGCAATCACACCGCTACTTCCCTGAACCCATTGCGTTTTTAACAAGTCTGATTGATGTATTTGCCACTGCAAATAGCGAGGGTCCCAGACCTAAGGATGATGATCATTGTACTCAGGTAGATATATCTACGTGATCTAGACTATGGGATTGTGGTGTGGTTCATTATGTACTAGTATGCTCTATTTGTATCTAGCTGGGTCCTGGAAATGTTATATATTGGGACACTGGGACAATGGCATGGATTCCCTTACTGGGAATGTCTCCTAATAAGTAAATTGTAGCCCACTTATGATGGTAGTCAGTTGTAAATGCCCGAATATTTAATATATAATATATTATATATTAAATATTATATATTATATTTACCCTCTTCCTCCCCTCTCAACAGACACAATCGTCCCTCACCAAACTCCCTCTGGACCACCTCAAGTTTGACGGCCAGGGGACTGTCAAGGTATCTCCCTTATGTCTTGGTCTACTGTGTACTGAGACCTTAGTTCCCACTGACTCCCTGCGGTAAGTTATACTCACTGTCTCTCACCTCAGATATATTTTGTAGCTATACCTTGGTTTATGCTAAATGGGTGAGGGTATTGCTTATTTTACCCCCCTCATGTTTTTTTATTTCTTTCTGTTTTACATTGTGCATGGCTTGTATTTATAGCAATTTGTAGCGGCACTTACTTGATATGATGGGTCTTTTATACTGTGGTACCTGCTCTACTTGACTTTAGTCTTTCTACTATTTTACTTATGGTATAATACTCCCTGTCAAAACTGTTAGTCTTAAGATGAAGCACCCAATCAGATGGTGCCTTTCGTCTTAACATTTTATTACATCACAGAGTTGGTATTCTTTACAATGCTCTGGAACTCATCAATCATTGGGTGGATATATACAAGGAATTATCCTGCTTAGACCAGATCTTTGCCCCAGTGTTATATCATCTACGCCGCTTACCCACCGATCTGTCGGCCGAACTTGACGTATGTGTATATATATATATTTATATCTATTAAAGATTTTTAAAATATATTGCATGCATGCTGGGGGCATTCTTTTCACGAACCATTTAGTTATTTATCTTATATAGAAATTCCATTATTGTTTTTATGCTCATACAGTGTATGGTAGTTGCCGCCTTGTGGCGCCATGCCATTGGTATGTCTCCTTTGTCTTATATTTATTACTTTATGTGACCTATGGGTACTACTTACTATTATATTTATAGGCCTCCTGCCCCTCTCTCTCGCGCCATATATAAAAGGAATGTTAATATTTACACCCCCTGGTATGTATCTATACATACAGGTAAAGGTCCAGAGTACGATCGAGATTATCGAGAAAGCAACTAGTACGTGTATAGGTGACAGGACCCACCTGAGACTGCAGAAGAGAAGGCCCTTGGCCTTGAAGCAATTTACACCTCGCTTCGAAGAAAAGTATGACCCCTTGTTCCTTTATCCCTGTTATTGTATTCGTTAGGCCAGACCTTTACCCATATTGAGTGCTATGCCTTTCACTTCTTTTCCTCTATTCTCTCTGTCCTACCATAATCTTTCTGCTTGATCTAATGTGTTCTCTTATTCGTTGTCCAGCATATATCAACTCTTCCCATTATTTTACTATTCCGTATTGCTAGTATATGATTATATTTATTACTTGAATACTTTGTATCACGCCAATTTGATTCGAGTCCATTCCTTGGTAGTTAACAATCTTTTTTATCATAATGAGATATTGACACTAACTGCTCTCTCGTGCTCTGCAGGTATGTGATGGGCCAATCATACGACCCAGTCAAGGAAAGAAGGGAGGAGAGAAAGACACGCCATATTGTCAAACGAGAGCTCAAGGTAAGTTAGGGTGATGATAATCATTGTCATTTGGACTTGTCCATAATGGTTTATGTACTTGTATATAAGATGTCTCCTTCAATACAAAATGCTTCCTATTCCTTCCACTTGGTATTTTGACTCGCTCATGAAGTTGCGGAAAAAGAAGCGTATGCGTAGTATTTTTGTTCTCCTACCATCTTTTGTTTTGTATTGGTCTGTACCATCTACCTATGCACACTAACCACATATGTAAAATTGCATCCAACAGCATACCAAGCGCGAGATCGAGAAGGATACAGCTTTCCTTGCCCGAGAGAAGTTGAAAGATATACTAGAGGCCGACAAGGACAGACAGGACAAGGTGAGGAATAAGGGTCCTATATATCTTAGGAAAGAGAATATGAATGGGCATAGCCATAAAGACTGGAATGGCTTTGCTTTCTGGCATCTCAATATACTGTTTATTTTATATATTCATATAAAGTTTCACTTCCGATGTTGCCTATGCTTGTCTCTTTTCCTATTGTGGCGACTATTAGTAGCTGACATCTCCCATCTTTAGGGAGTTACGGTATTTTTATGGGAAAATATGTAGAATGATCAATGGATTAAAGTTGATGAATTGAAAAGGGGATAAGAGATAAGTTAGGGCCTGTGCGAGAAACTGACTATCATGTACATGCAATATAAAATCATACAAATATTATGTAGTGAGACAAATGGACGAGTCAGGGTAATAATATTGTTATTGAAGGTGTGTTATGTGCCCAAATGTTAAACCAACTCCCCTACAGGTCAAGAGGCTTTTCTCTATTTTAGCCGACCAGCAAGCCGAAGGCAATCACCTGACCAAGTTAAAAGACAAGATGAACAAGAAACGCGGTTGAGAAGTAGCCATATCTGGAAGTTCCTATTATTTAATTTTAATAGTGTTACTGAGAAAATACGATTGGACATTTCATCTTTTTTATTATGTATTTGGATTGGTTGTCGTGTATATTAGGCTTGTGTTATTGGCTATTGATCTCTGCTGTTTATACTTAGACCACAGTTTACCGTCTTCTGTCACTGCTGAGAAATATAATTTTTGAGCATATATAAGTGATTCTTTGCGATCGAACGTGTTATATTAAAAATCGTTTGATCAGAATATTAGTAGCGTATAGCTATGCAAAGGTTAAATAATAATAAACACTAGATATTTAACTAGAAAACCGAGTGCTGCGCCTGTTTTTCTTTTCAACAAAGATCATTACATCATGTGAATTTAACTTGTATTACTTGTCCTAAGATATAGTATAAAAGTCAAAACTGGGTGCACGACTCTGTAAAAATAAAATATGAACATTTTTAATATATGTGCTCACCTCCTTGATAGTGATTATATTTAGTATCATGACATAGTCAAATGTTTGCATTCTTACCCTTAATGAACATTTAAAAAATTAACTTTATAATATTGAAAGCGAATCTCTGGAAGAAAGGCCTAGCTAGACCTAAGCTTCACTTGTCATACCAATATAATGCCATTTAAGGTATTTTCGTGTTTTAAATCTGAATTGCATACACCAAGAGGATAAAGTTCAATGCAAGTTTTTATTGCAAGAATTAATTGACTTGAGTGGGTCAAGTTAAAAGTGTGAGGTAAACCAACGTCTATTGTGAATTGCTTTAAATCTTGTGATGTATTATGTTCACTGCATGTTGAAGTATTTCATCCTGGAAGTGTTTGGCCGAAGATTTCATGATGCCTTGCATAAAATACTTTTGTTTATATAGCATTGAATCTCTAAAATGTTAAGAAGCCTTTAGAATAAATTTTCAATGGGTAACTAATTACAATAGACATTAATTAACGATAACCAATAAATTCCATGATATCTCTGATTGTAGTTAATTAGGACTAGATGTTTAGTGCTGTCTAGAATGTACGTTTACGATGGTTTTAAATAGTATTGGTTATTGATTTTAAATCCCACACAGTAATAATGAGACGCGTGATATGTAGAATCAGGAATAACTCTTAATCTAGCCACTAGTCAATTTTTATAATAACACAAAACAACATTGGACAACCTATTCCTAAGAACAAGTTCTAGAAAGTCACTTTAAGTTCCTGTTGGAGAACGTGTTTATACATGTGCAATAATAATGTGATCAGATTGGCTTAACACAATCCAACTACTATCTAACCAGCACACCCAGACTTGATCCAGATCCTGATTGTATAGAGTATTAAAATAAAGTTAAGTACGATATATTCTTCTGTTAAATAGTAATAATGACAATTAAAGGAAAAGAAAATCCAACCCATTCTGCGTCAAGGATTGAACGTAAAACTAGCTTGGTAATGGCAACTAAATTATGATCTATAAGAAAAGGGAAACAACATATCCAGTTCTCATCAGGTTTGAGTGAAGGGGACTCATGAAGAATACTCTTTGACAACTTGTAGTTAATTCAAAGTGTCGAGGAGTTTTCTTGATGAGCCCCCGTTGCTAGAATCCCAGAAGAACTGGACGCGTTGTTTTTTCTTTCCTACGGATCCCATTTTAGTTGTTACTGCTGTGGTAGTCCTGCGTTTGATCCTAGGCACTAAATGAGTTGAAGTTTCTTTTCTCTTAACTATCATTACTACTACTGAAAATAGACGAAAATATTCTACTTAACTTTATTATTATACTCGATGCAATTAGTCTCTAGACTAAATCTGGGTATGCTGGTCATATAGTAGTTGGATTGTGTCAAGCCAAGTTGATCACATCATTATGATACATGTATAAACACATTTCACAATAGGGACTTAAAGTGACTGTTCTAAAACATATTATTAAGAATAAGTTTTCCAACGATTATTCAAAGGATCATTCATGAGCTTAGTTATCAACTGTAGTTATAAGCAAATTATCTGATGATTATTCAAGGATCCTTTATGATATTATGTCACCTGTTATTATATAAATTGACTAGTGACTATATTAAGAATTATTTGTGAATCTACATATTATATGTGCCTCATCAGCATTATGTGTGCGATTTAAAACCAGTGACCAATACTATCTAAAACCACCATAAACTTACATTATAGACTACACTAAATATATAGTCCTAATTAACTACAATTGGTGACGTCATTAAATTCATTAATTATTAATAATTAATGTTTAACTCTTAATTACTGATTGAAACCTCATTATATACGCTTCTTAAAATACAGAGGTTCAATACTATATAAACAATAAGCAGTAAGTATGTTTTGTACTAAACATCATGAAAATTTGGCCAAACACTTGTAGGGGCTGAAATATTTTAACAGTATTCAATAGATTGGCTAATTGATGTACAACGTAAAACCGTATCTAACTCAAGATATAAATAAACAAGATAATAATATTATATGATGCACCAATTTAATCTAATATAATTTTGTAATATGATTTCATTGTAAAATGCAATAAAAGTTTTTAGGGTAAGAAAAGGTAGGTCAGATAGAATATACAGATTGAAAATAAAAATTCTATAACAACAAAAAAAATATTTATAAGAATCTTTGGATTATCTCACATTTCATAGTGCATTATATTATGTGACTTGGCTAGATCTAGTTTAATGATGGTCAATTATTATATTATCAATCCATTTTAGCTAGAGTAGAATTAAAAACATAATGATTCACTCAAAGTAAACTTAATCATATACAGCCCAGCAATAAATACAAAGCTAATAACAAAGGATTCTTTAAGAGAAAACAGGTTGAAATGTTTTCCTAGGAAAATAAAAATTGTATTTAAATTATTACCAAACTGGATCTTTAGACCAACTGATAGAATAGAATATATAAGCCAAGCAGCCAAAGTCCGTACTTGCTCCATAGACAGATTGGCTTCTTCTATACTATCTTGAACATACATGTGCGCAATCTGTATTACTAGAAGCATTGTTTGGTGTTGTTATCAATTTAAATATTAGTTTACATATTATATAAGAACATTTTTATACATTTGAGTATAATACATTAAGTTGCATTGCACTAGAATATATTATATTTTTCGTACTAGCAATTATTTATACGTTTTCAGCAATAATATGTTATTTGTTATTATGCTGTATTATATTGTTTCGGAGATGGTACAATATTATATTATATGTTGTGATATATTAAGCCCATGGAATAGAATATAATATGACGATATAGTATTATATGGTTTTCTATACTTTGGCATAATTTACGGATTTTTTTTTTTCATTATATATTCTGTGTATTTTTTCAACATTTATAATATTAACTTTCCACCCATTTGGAAGCACTAGCTATTTCTATTGAATTATTGAATCCTGAATTAGTGCATTTTGCAGTATGACGTATAAGCTGATGATACGTGTATTTGTTTTTATAGCATGATATATATATCTGTTTAAAGACAAAGGAGGTCGAAATTATAATTGATATAATATGATATAATTTATCATAACACAATTAA
>NAOQ01000020.1:221020-254635 GCA_002751075.1 Ichthyophonus hoferi
TAATATAACTTGTATATTATAACTTGTATATTATAACTTGTATATTATAACTTGTATATTATAACTTGTATATTATAACTTGTATATTATAACTTGTATGCACACCCATATACGCATACACATACATCCCTATCTATATATACTAACACATCCTTTATGTTTTATTGTATCCTAGCTGTCTGCCTTCATTCTCCTCTCTCCTTTCTTCTCCTTCTCTCCCTCCTCTAGTAATCTTCTGCTCTCTGGTTTTGGGTCAGCTCGCGCACACCCTATACTAATATGCTAATTCATCACAATCCTTCCTTACAGAGGTCATACCTATTATTGATATTTGTGCAGCTGGTTTGTACGAGGAGTGGTGTGACGGAGAACCCAATTTCCTGACGGTAAGCCAGTATTTCTATTATTAAGGTGATAGGGTTGGTTAGTTTTTAAAAGTATAAGAAAAAGCTATAAAATGGTACATAGATGGAAGGAAAAAAAGAAGCGACATGGGAGGGAGAGGCAGATAAAAAATAATCAAGGTGGAAGAGGTGGTATATGTATGCATATATGTATGTAGGTATGCGCGTAAGATATAATACGGATGCGAATATATCTACATAAACAACCACGGCATAGTCGATTAGATAAGAGTAGTAGTAGGTGTGTAGGCTTCTCTTTATGTTCAAGATGGCGTTAGAGAGCGGAAAGGAGCATGAAGTATAGAGAAGTCATGACACAGAACCGCAATTGTCTATGTATTGTAGTTAAAGTATTTAGCGGTATACAGAGATACCCTAAGTGTTGGTTGTCTTTATTACCTGGTAGAGAAGGGGTCCAGTCCTACTGGATTACGGGGCATTGTGCGATATGGCTAGGTGATTGGCTTCTTGATCGAGTTATGCTAGGCAGATTATTATCATGCTACCCCAATCAGAAAGTTGAAGTAAATATAAACGCTTTGGATAAATTACGGGGCTACCTTATAATATATGTCTAACTACATCCTATTAGTGATTAGTGGTGTGTTTAATGGCCTATCAGAGTAATCTAATAAAAATATTTTTTTATATCTCCTAGACTCGTCCCTTCAACCTTCAAGATGAGACGACAATGCGTAACCTGAATCCCGATGGTATGATTGCCTCCTGATATCTGCCCACTCACTGCACTCTGTCTTGCTTGCTGACTGGGTGTGTTTGTGGGTACCTGACGTGTTAAGAAACACATCCTGAGGTTAACAACCTGGAAGGATTGTTATATTTTGGTGGTACACCAAGATAGTGTTATATGTTTATATGTTGTGGTGTGTGTGGTTGAGGCCTTTCTATGTATGTTATAACTACTTGCTCTACATCCATCTGGCTGGACAGGTATGCATATAGACCAATTATAGGAATGAATGCTCCTATATATGCTACCTGGTCCGTGTAGACACGTGTAAACAAGTATAGGTAAGACTGGCTCTACAAGGCCACGAGCACATGCATCTCTACTTCACTATAGACGTAACCAATATGTATCTCATAATGTGACATTCTACGAAGTAGATTGGTTGTGCATCACACGATATTGACGGACAGAATTCAATCAGATGTGGATAAGCTGGTTGCAATTCGTGGCATGGTAATTCGTTGTACCCCAGTGGTGCCTGACATGCATATGGGTAAGCCCAGTCCTACCTCTCCTTCTGCCCTCTCTCTATCATGGGGTCTGGTCTACCCTCCTCTCTCACTCTCTATCCAATGCTGTATTTCTCCCTCTTACACACTAATTTAGATTTCCCTACTGTAGCTCTCACTCTATCACTAAAACTGTCCCTCTATATGATCCAAATTATATACCTATCTCTTTACATATATTTTATATGCTCTCCTGGCTATTTTCATACCACATGCTGCCTTTTTATAACCCTGTCTGTGTATATACATACATACATAGGCCTATGATATTCTTCTTTGTTGGGATAGGAAGAGTTGCTATAAAATAGATAAACCAATATTTGGGAGAAAACAGAAGCATTGTGCCCAAGGAAGAATGAGGATGTGACAGGAATGTGTGAGACGGGGATGGGGGACATACAGTGGGGAAAGAGGGCTAGGAGAGGAAGGAGACGGAGGAGAGAGAGGGAAGAGAGGAGGGTGAGACCATGTTAACGGATGTGCTGGAGTAGATTGCAATGGCCTTAGGAGCCCCAGGCATGACGTGTATTTCAAGGCTCTATCTAATAATCTCCTTTAACACCTTAACACCGTCCGGTCCACAGCCTTCTTTCGCTGTATTATGTGCAAGTTCACTACCGAGACAGCCCTCAACAGTGGCCGTATTGCCGAGCCTGAGTCTTGTACCAACTGCAACAGTAAAAACACCATGGAAATCATTCATAATAGGTATGCATGCATATACACGTACGTATATATATATATATGTAAGTAGGTGCGTATTGGAAAAGCAAGACCAAAGGGTTTATTAGGTTCTTTGATATAAGTTTTCAAATATAAATGTATGGATATGATTAATGTAGTAGGCGATTATGTCATCGATATTTTATATAATCCTCTCCTGGAATATCGTTATATTCTTGTACGTAATGGGTTATTAAAACACCATGGTAATTATTTTATGTTTTGGAATGTATGTAGGGACCTATGTGTTAAGGGCGAGTCAGTACAGAGAGGAGGTAGGCGGAAGTGCAGCTTATGTACCACAGTGATATTGCAGTAGCGACCTTATCCCCTGATTAATGTCTAGTTGCCGATAACATCCTTTCCCTGCCTTAATATTTCTGTGCTGTATACCGCCTAACACTAACAGTGCCCTCCAGGTCCTCCTTCTTGGACAAGCAGGTGGTCAAACTGCAAGAATCCCCTGGTAGGTACACGGTGGTATTTAGATAGAGGGGAGGAAGAGAGAAAGGGTGGGCGTGATTATGATGTGAAAAGACACGATGGTGTGATTTTATTTTTAATATTCGTATACAGTTATAGGTTCTGAGGGTCCAGAGTGATATTAGTAACATACAGGATAGTAGTTTGAAAAAGAAGACAGTAACGATGATAATATAGCACAGTATAATACCTAGCATAGACCAATGGTCTTGCATATAAGGGAAAGAGAACCAATGAGGGGAGGAGCCTTAATGGGCACCCAATCAAAGTGGAGTGCTTATGACCAATCTCTGTGCAGAGATCATCCCTGCGGGCCAGACCCCCCAGACTGTCCTCCTGCTATGCTATGACGAGTTTGTTGATATAGTACAGCCTGGTGATCGGTAAGCAATTCCTCTCTCCTTTAGGCCAGATAGACCTGACCCTCTCTAAAACTTCACGGGCATGTATGCTGTTCTATGCTACTATGGCTATCTCCCTCTCCCTCTTTCTACCACTACTATCTATTTCTCCCTTTCTATTGGTCTTTCTGCCCTCTCCATCATTTTAATCTTTCCCTTCCTTTCCCCAATGGACCAATCCCGTGATCGGGCCATTCACTGCTATTCAATGATATGCACCTAACATACCCTGGGCTGCCAAATGCAGTGTGGAGGTGACTGGTATCTTTAGGGCCAATACCCTGCGACCCAATAAGAACCAGCGGACTATCAGGGCTATCTTTAAGACCCATTTAGACGTGGTCCATTTTAAGAAGACTGATAGAAGCAAGCTAAGACGCACTGACATTGCCCAGGCCGACCAGAACACTGCTAGGTACAGTCACTAGTACAGTCACTAGTACAGTCACTAGCGTCTTTTTCAATGGGGGTGAGAGGGGGTGGGTGTCTGAAGGGACATTGGAGAGGTTGCAGGTGGAGAGATAGATTATATGCCTTTCGAGATGTATACATGATGATATATATAACAATGACCACACTACACCTATGTATTTTTGTTTTAACATATAGCAAGTCTGTATGTAGATTTATGCATGCTAACATGTAGGTGCTTCTAGTAGTGATGATGCATAATGAGGGGGGCACGGGAGAGGATATGGGTTAGGACCTAGTATGGACCAGTCAAGAATGACTATTAAATTTTATAATAAGTAGGACGTGATATGATATAGACGACAGCCGTGTTACCAGGCTGATATCCTTCCCACCTACTCCATTGTAATCATACCCAATCATTGACTTGCACTTTGTACCTACCCACTGACCTTGAACCAATAGACTGGTAGACGACCAGCCTGATGCCGAGAGAGACGAGGCGACCAATCAAAGAATGCGTGAACTGGCACAGTCTCCCGACATTTACAAGATGCTTACTGGTGCATTAGGTATGTACAAGGCTTGTTTTATTGAGTCCATGCCATGGCTTCTTTCTTTTTCTTGGTCCGTGTACGTATATTTCTTTCCTTTATCTACCCCAACTTCAATGGGGCGAGATCAGATGTGATACTAAAAGAACAGTGGTCATAGTGATATGTAATGAGATAAGGCTGAGAAATGGTCAAAAAAGAACAGGGAAAAAAGCAGAATACAACAGGGATAACTAACTACTGGAGATTGGCTGGTATACTTCAATTATATTGAAACACTCTTCTTTGTTATAAAAACAACCACATGATTGGCATCTTAAACTATCGGTCCAACCAAGTTAGCCTGATCAGACCTACTATTTATTCTAACCAATGAACTAGCCCCTAGCATCTGGGGACAGGAGGACATTAAGAAGGGAATACTCTGTCAGCTCTTTGGAGGGACCAATAAGAACTTTGAGGAGTTTGGCTTTGGTCGCTTTAGGTAAGCTGCTTGTCATTGAGAGCCCATACTAAGCAAGGAAGGGTAGTGTGTGTAGTGTAATTGTTTAATAGGACATACATAACATGAACCTTGGTTGTATACATATACACTTGTACAATACATGTCCCTATGCCCTCCCCATCGGATTATATGATTGGCCAAGTATACTTATCTGTTGCCATGGTGACCATAGGGGCGACATCAATATTCTCCTGTGTGGCGATCCTAGTACCAGCAAGTCTCAGTTCCTATCCGTGTGTATCCCCTTCCCTCTCTCTATTCTTCCGCCTATATACATATCATATAAAGCATATTTTTATTTTTATCCAATCCTTTCGTGGTCATTCATTACTCATTACATTGTGTACCAATTATATTCAACCACCCTTTATATTATTGCCATATTGTTTTCCATATCTATCCCATACGTCATCATTTCCTAACAGTGATACTGTCTTCTCATTGGTTACCTGCTTGCTGATCTATACCATCTCCGTGTTATTTCTTGCAGCCCTGGCCTAGCCTGGAACCATTACTGTTCTATCCACTCACACGCCTCTCTATGGACAGATGGTTCATAAGATATCCTCACGTGGTATCTACACCAGTGGGAAGGGGTCTAGTAGTGTGGGACTGACGGCCTACGTCACCAAAGATCCCGACACCAATGAGCTGGTCCTAGAGAGTGGGGCCCTAGTGCTATCAGATGGTGGCATATGCTGCATTGACGAGTTTGATAAGATGAGTGAGAGCACCCGGTCGGTGCTGCATGAGGCCATGGTTAGTATAGGGTGGGGGCTGGTGAAGGAGAGGGTGGGGGAGGGAAGAGATAGGCAGGTGTAAGGTAATTGTTGTTACCGCAGTCATGGTATGAATTGCAATAGGAGTATATAGTAATAGTAATCTGAGATAGAAGCTGTACTAGATGGTATATATATATATAGACACATAGATATATGTTTACGGACTGGTCCTGCTTATAAAGCCCTAAAGGGTGATGATAACGGTTGTTTTACAGTGCAGGCATGTTTATCAATGTCTGTTCTTATATATATATATCCTTTCCCTTGATCTAGGAGCAACAAACCGTGTCCATAGCTAAGGCGGGTATTATCTGTACCCTTAATGCACGGACCTCCATCCTGGCTGCAGCCAATCCTGTCAACTCTGCCTGGGACACTAAGATGTCTATTATCGACAACCTCCAAATGCCACCCACACTTATCTCTAGGTACCTTGTACGCCCCCTCTTCCTCTATCCCTCTATTACCCCATCAGCACTTTCCCTTGGTTTGGCCCCTATCACTTGTTACTAACTCAGTAACCCACCCACTATCACCCTCTCTTATCTTTACTACCTCTTCCTCTCCTTATCTACGGCTATACACAGATTTGACCTGATCTATCTGGTGGTAGACAGGGTAGATGAAGAAATGGATCGCAGATTAGCTAGTCACATTGTTAGTCTCTATGATAAGAACCATGATTTTGAGGCCCAGTATCATGGCATGGTATGTGCAATATATCACTGGGCCCTGGCCCTCATCTGCATATTATATATATGTAATCTATATAATACATGCTTGACCTTGTCCTTGCCCTCATCTGCATATTATATATATATAATCTATATAATACATGCTTGACCTTGTCCTTGCCTCTCCCTCTTCGTACTCTCTCTACTTCTACAACTTATTTTATATTTATGCCACATATATTTCCCTAACATTCTCTAGTCCCACTTTACTCAATTAATCAGTAACCCGCATAAAGTGATTGCGTGTAGTGGTGTAAAGGGTACAGTGATGGGCAATGCTTTGTGGATATACACAGGGAAACACTATTACAATATGATTAGCCGGCCAAGCCCTGATAAGTCAATAGATATAGTCTAACCTCTCTCTTCCATGGCCATAGAACCTGCAAACCCTTATGGAATATATTAGTTATGCCCGCCAGCATATTCACCCTGTACTCTCCGACGCTGCTGCTGCTGAGCTAGTAGAGGGTTATACTGGTAAGGCCAAGTGTGCTCTTTCTCTGGTTAGGTTGCCCAGAGATATACCCTGTCTAGTGCATTGTAGTCGCCTTCTCATGGCTCTGTATTATCATTACCTTCCTCTATGACTCTGGTTATATCTCTATCTATAAATCCATGTTTTACTCTTTTTGGTTTTGCCTTTCCTTTTTAGTTCAAAATAGATTTAGAATATGTACACTACACACTCTACCTACATCCACATGGCCCTATGTTCTGATCCACATACATACTGTACTCTACTGTACTCTACTATACTATACTATACTAGATATGCGAAGGGTCGGCCAACGCTCCAAGACCATCACGGCCACTCCCAGACAACTGGAGTCTTTGATTCGTCTCTCTGAGGCCCTGGCCCGTATGAGGTATGTAGTAAAACCTTATTGCCGGATCCTCAAGCAATCTCTTGATTGTTCCCTCAGCCTATGTTGATCATTGCTCACATTTACCAGTAGCCATATTGACCAGTGGCTGAAGCCTAATACAATTACATTTTGATTGCATTTTGACTAGTGCAAATTGAAAATAGTTTTTGACACAGATGCATTCATTAATTTTAGCCATCTATCAATAATTATTCTAGTCATAGTGATTGAGGCCACTTGTTTTTTTTTTTTTGCATTTGATTGGACTGTGAGCATCCGCTACCTGATAGACTACACCTAAACCAACCTCCTATTCCCTTTTTTATTACCTCCTTCCTATCCTTTTATCATCGTCGTTATCTCTACCTCAACCAGTTTTCCTCCCTGTGATATCCCCTTTCTTTGACCCTTATCTCTTCTTTCCCCGCTCCCACTCTCCATCTCTATATTTACTTTGGCTGTGGATCCCTAGATATTCGCAGACTGTGGACCGTGTAGATGTAGTAGAGGCTATGCGGTTGGTCAATGCAGCTCTATTAAAGGTGGCGATGGACCCCAAGACAGGCATGCTCAACATGGACCTCATTCACACTGGTCTAACGTGCGTGGACCAGTCATTCCTCCCCTCTGTGTTGCTGCCTCCAGATATTTTCTTTTACGTTTGGGTGTTTGTTTATGTATTTATATTAATTTATCTACCTCTATCTACCCTCGGATATGTCTTATTCTGCCTTCTTTTATTCTATTCCTTTTCTTTGTTTTCTCCTACTTATACTAATTTGTTCGGTTGTCGTGCAGGTATATCAGGTATATATTGGTGCATAGTACGTCACGACAATTCCTCTGTCGTTTTTCATATGCTCTGGTTTACGTTTTCCTGCCTCTTTGTTCTTCTTTTGTTTTATGTTTTGCTATAGATACAAGTGTAAATACATATCTATTTATAATAATAATAATAATAATAATAAAATTAAAATTAGTAATCATAATCATAATCATAACCCTCATGATGGTACTAATGTTATGGGCCTGTTTACCAGTGCCCAGCAAAAGAACGAACACGCAGCCGTAACAGACATCATTGAGAACTACACTGCCGCTGGGCAAGGCAGAGCCAAGAAGTCTCTTTCTCTGGGTGACTTGCTAAGAATGGTGCATGAAGCTGGTAGACAGGTACTGCTCCCTAACTTTTATCCTATCCTTATCTACATGTGACTACATGCTGATTGCCCTAGCCTGAAGCGTGTCTATGTTTATTTATGTATATATATGAAGGTGTATACGTAGATAGTTTCCCTATTAGGTAGTCAGAAAAATAACGTAGATACAGTCAATAAATAACATGCAGTATTCACCTCTCCCTCTCACCCACTTTTTCCCTTTTCAATTCTCACTTTTCCCCCACTTTTGTGCATATTATAATGTACATATCTCTTATCATATTCTTTCTTATTCCTTACTTCCTCTCTCAGCTCTCTTTTACCTTTTCCTCCTTCTGCTTTCCTATTTCTATCTATGTTGTAGTTGTAATTAAGACTGGCCAGTATGTGTGCATGTATAATAGGAATAATTCTTACATTATCAAATACATGTGCATGTCTTTTCTGATTCTCCATTTCTAATAGCTCAAGTCAATAAGTTAGATATCATTCCCTTATACAGCCACATGAGCCTTTCCCTTTGGCCCTCCTCTACTATATATACATATATACTGCTACCTTTGTCCTATGACAGCAATATCTTTACTATTTTATTAGTATGTAGATTCTTTTGGTTACACACCATTCCCCCACTATTTCTATCATATATTCTTTGTCTCTTTCCCTGCGCTCTGTTTTGTTTCGTTCTTGACCCATTATATGATTATATGATTACAACTAACCTGCTCATCAATCCATATACCCTCACTATTACTATTCATCTTACTATATACACTCATATACACCCATGCACATCCTGGCACAGGATATTATTCCCGACCAAGCTGTCTTGTCCCATGTACTGCGATCCATGAGCAGCAGATTGCACAACCTGACATGGCATTACAAAGATGAGGCTATCCACTTTGGGAAGGCGACCCACCACCGAGGATAAGACATAGGGGTGGATGTTACTGAATACTGACCGGGTTTACGAGCTACCAAAATCCTATATATGACGGAGTGTAGAGTATGGAGTTATGTAGATATTGATGGACACTCTATAGGGGTGACTGGATTAGCTAGAATAGGTTGGACCCTTTGTAGGTATTATTAATAGATGGGGACAGTAACATAGCCAACTATGTACACTACTGCCTCGTAATTAACTACATATAGTTTTACCGATATACGCTTGTCATAATAAATGATCCTAACATATTAATTTATGATGCGAGGTGTTACCAAGTGTCACCATATTGGTAGTACCATGAGTGGAAACTATCCTACCTCCTGTTGCTATCCTGCGTACTGTAAGCTAGAGGGCGGGTCGACTCTTTCATTTTTGTCAAGGTTGGACCCTCTCTACCTGGTGTCTTTCACCTAACTTATTATTTAACTGGATATCTGTTGTTGAAGTATTTGGGAAATATTTCAAAAAATATCCTTATTCAGATGTCTGGTGCTCTACCAGTGAGGCACTAATAATATAAGTTTGGCCAAGCTAATGAGTATAGATAATCGTTTTTAATAGCGTTTGGGAGGCAATGGTATGGATTTCCTCTACCATTCCCTCCGTAATTTTCTGCTTCGTTGAAGGAATAAAAAATAAACTATGTATATCTTTTCTGGCTTGTGGTTGTGGTGGACTTCAATAGTAGATATATATTGTATTAAGTGGCTCCTCGAATATAATCTTGATTAATAATGTTTTTATTGTGAATAAAAAATACACGGTATCATAGCGAGTGAGAATCCTGTTTGTGACTCGGAACCCATGCTTGCGTTACGCTTCCAAAGAGTCGGCTTGTTCGGGAATGTAACCCAAAGTGGATGGTGCATTTCATCTAAGACCAAATATTGGCACGAGACCGATAGCGAACAAGTCCCATAGGGGAAAGATAAAAAGAACATTGAAACGAGAGTTAAAAAGTACATGAAATGGTTAAAGGGGAAACAAATCGGGCTAGTATTAGTAGATTTGGCTATCAGCTGCAGACCCTAAGGGCTCCCGACTCAAATGAGCCAGCCGAGAGCCAATGAAGTAAAAACGTTTTCCAGTTAACCAAAAGAGGGATAAATTCGCAATACTAAGGGGGGGCGTAAGTCTCTAGGACGTGAGTGCTGCCCATTGAAAGAGTCTGCCAATATTTTAGAACTACAAGCACTAGAATCACTACAATAAGGGCATCAACGAAATTTAAGTCAGCGATGTTAAATGTCAACGATAAGAATAATCTTTCTTTTAAATTGATTACTTATCACATATTATTCGTAGCGAGACGTAGGTATGGATTAGCAAGGTTTTTTCCATCCCTAACTACTTTCTGGCGAATTTGCGGCCAAGGGAGGGGCAGAATCAACATAGAGGACCCTATGGCTCTTGAGTATAGTTTACAAGAGCCATTATTTACGTTTTTCTGAAAAGGTGAGGCCGCAAAAACCTACCATCTATATGCAGGATTATGACCTAGCACCTCTTCCAGAATTGATGTTAGAAGCAATTGTTTTTACTTTTGCCTTTATAAGCAGATTAGAAAAGGAGGCAAAACCCAAAGGTATACAAAGACTAATCGTCGGTTGAAGGGAAAAGTTGTAATAGTAAGACTGTTGAGCAATAATTTTAGATATTGAAAGATAAAAGCCTTAATCTGCAGCTTGAGAGTATTGAGCCAATATTTTGGGCTGCAGAATAGCCTAGAACTAGTCTGTTCATGTGATTTATGCGTTTTTCTCGACGATTTTCTCTTTTCATTTCTCCTACTATTTGTATTAGTTATCCTATGCCTATGTGTGTGTCTATAAAAAATTTCTGGTTGCTAAGTAACATTTTATTCTCTAGGCGGCGTATACTATGACTAAGTAACATTTTACTCTCTAAGCGGCGCATACTATTATGACTAAGTAGCATTTTATTCTCTAAGCGGCGCATACTATGACTTGGAAGATAAAGACTGAGAATTGAGAACTCAGTGTTACGAACTTACCCGATCTTATGGAACAGTGAATGTGTAATTGACAATACAATAGGCTAAAAAAAAGCCAACACCAGTGCAATTAACCCAGCTCCAATTTTTAGCCAGTCAGTTGTCAACAGCCTATTATCTAGGCCCTGGCCCACTCAAGGCCGCAGTGCCCCCTATAAGACGGGCTAAATTAGTCCAACGTAGCACAAATCGCCCCATTTAACGGACGGACTGCCATCTTAAATAACCGCCGGAGATATTTGTTTATCTTTAACCCCAGCAACAAGTACTATTATTTGTTTGCTACTTCGCTTTACTTTTAACTCTCTTTTCCATTAAAAGCTGCTTGTTACAGCGAGATTATTCTTCTCTATTTTAGGAGTTTGATGAAATGCCTTTCCATCCTCTTCCCCACACCTTGATATAAGTAGCTGCAAAATGATAACTTATAATATTAACTCGTAATATTTTCTACCATCCCTCCTATTACTATACTGTATTTTGTAACTATAACTACGTTGTTGTTTTCTCCCGCATACCAGGTTATTCTGTGCCACTTTTCACTTTTTTTTTAAAAAAAATAAAGTTTTAAATTTCAGTTGCACATACATTTGCTACCCTCGTAGTAGGTAGTATTTTATCTCAACATTTCCTCTTTGAACTCTGTGCTTTTCATCGTTTTTCTCATATTTTCCCTTGTATAAGTCTAGCTGATTATTGTTGCAACTCTTCATATTTTCATCTATATTTCCTGTTCTTTTTTATCTTCCGCCGCTATTTCACCACCACGCCATAAAACAACATGATTATTGAGTACAGACATTGTACTCACTATTTTTTCAGTAATTAGATTTACATTTATATTTTGCTGCACTGTTTTTTCTCTCTTACATTGCAAACTTGGTGTATAATGACCCAACACCCAAGGGTATTACGCTGAATTTTGATAGAAGGGCTGATTCAAGAGATACACCAAGGGTAGGGTTAAAATATATTATTATAGTAGTAACCATAAGTGGGATTTCTGGTGATCTTGCTTGTGCAAGTATTATAGCATAACAATCGTTGTCTCGTGTGTGCAGGCCAACCAACTTAGTCTCTATAACATGGCCAAGGGGAAAAAAGACACGGAGAAGAGCCAGGTCGCACCTAGTCTCAAGAAGAAACATTCTTCTGCTGGCCAGGACTCACCGGTTGTTAAGGTAGGCAAAGGTACTGTCAAGGCGAAGGACACTGAGACACCTATATCGAAGAAAAAGAACGAGAAGGCGATGGGTACCACCGATAACAAGAAGGCCACTCCAACCAAGGGGCAGAGTAAGGCCAAGGCTCTTAAGACGGCTGAGGGTGCAGAGAGTGTAGACAACACCCAAGTGGAGGAGGGAAAGAGAGTGCCAGATGGAATAGATACTAGTGTTAAGGTACAAGACAAGGAAAACAATGCCAAGAAGAAGAGTAAAAAGGCCCCGAGTGAGGTTCAGCCACAAGGTACTACTAGCACTAATGTGAGCAAGGAACTACCAAAGAGAAAGGGTGGACAGGCTCAGAAACAGGAGAATAGCCAGAATGTAGAGGAAACAGCGACAGAAACTCGGGACGAGGAGGGTAAGGCCAAAAAAAGAAAGAAACAACAGAGTGAGAGTGAGGCAGAGGTGGTCCAAGAGTCAGCCAATAAGAAAAAGAAAGCAAAGCATGACCATGTTCAGGTGAGTTGAGTAGGTGGTGAGCCTCCTGTTGCTATGTTTACTATGGCACATTCCTTTCTTTCTATCTCGTATCTTAGTATGCATGCTCTATTGTCTCTTCTCCCCTTATGTAGTATTAGCTCGAATCCCACAGTCCTTTAGTTTTTCCATGGTTATCAAGATATTAGCATTTATGTCTACGGAGCTAGGTTGGTTTTCTTACCATGTCCCCGTGTTATATTAGCCATTAATCATATGCCTTATATACTTCCCTACCCTCTTTTCCCTCTCCCCCTTTCTACTTTTTACGTTCTCTTTGTTCTCCATTACTTTCCCACGCTACTCTATTCTTTTTATTCTCCGATATATGGTTTGTAGGAGCAGCCTGGAGAGAAAGTGGCTATCAAGGATGAGCCAATCACCGATAAGATCACCATGACCATGCTGGATAGGAGGGCGGCAGCCAAGGATAAGAAGGAGGAGTTTAAAAAGAAATACCCGGGCGTTCAAGTACCCAGGCGGCCTCTTACTGGCTACATGTACTATCGTGATGATGTCATCAAGTCTCTGAGGGTAAGTCGCGCACTATATCATGGCCGACCTTTCTTTTAGTACTTAGATATCTAGGCCTACCTGATTGCACACCTGCAAATCTATGCTCCATATGTCTATGTTTATTGACTCTACCTTCTATAATCTGTTGTAAACATATTATCACAGTACTATTACCTTCTCCTGTCTGGTCTGTCCTCCCTACGTATATGTATTGACCACTATACATACATTATACCCTATGCTATCATTGTTCCACCCACCCCCCTATCCCATGTAATGTATTATTTATTGAGTTATCACATAGTACTGGCCCTTTCTTAGGCTATCTCATTTCCTACACGCATCTTTATTACAACCTTTTATCGTTCTCTTTATTTTATGACTTACTGTATGTTCTCAGTTCTCTCTCTGAGTAGAGACCTTCCTTAATTCACAACATTTATCCTATCTCGCTCTCCATTTCTCTGTCACACACACAGAGGATTTTGTTTTTGTTCCACTACCTATTTTTCTTCCGTACCTACCTACCTATATCTTGTTCAAGATAAGTTAGTCTACATGCCATTATAATATGCTAGATAGTACAATGCACTGGGATGGCTTATGATTGGATCCCTTAAAGATATAATATTCGTGCCTGCTAATGTCTCTTCCGACCTGCCTATACATACCCATGTTTAATATAATCTCCTTATAATGCTCTCTGGTCTCTTGTGTCTTCTTGTCCCTATATTCCTTACAATACCTCATTAATTGTATGTATACACACAATCACCCCAGTGCACACTGGCCTACTACATGCCATAGGTCTCCACCTCCCTACCTTTTATCTATGTTAACGTGTAGCCTGTCTTTACCCCACAGGAGGCTCATCCTGATATGAAGACTGCCGATCTATGGAGTCTTATTGCTAAGCAGTGGATGCAGCTCTCTGTGGCGGAAAGACAAAGATACTTGGACAAGAACAAGGCCGACTCCCAACGTTATCAACAGGTCAGTACCTTACCTCTGTATACGCTATCGGCCTTTGTTGCATACCTCCTAGTGATTGCTTTGCCACAACCCTTTTCTTACAGATGATCTAATATATTATTTATAGGGTCCACTTCTTATTATCTTTATTACCTGATTGGCTTCTTCATGGCTGGTATTACAGCACGTATGGTCTGTTTTAACTATGCTATAGGCCTGTAGTTAAAGTGATTAAAATACTTCTAGTATAGGGTTGTAAGGTATATGGGGCCACTGGTCAGTCAGCCCTGCTTATAATCCCCTCTCTCTAGGAGTGGAATGAGTTTGTGGTGGCCAATCCCAACATCCAAATTGCCACCCCCAAGACAGTGCTCAAGAGTATGCAGTATGGTATGGTGTCACCTTCTGGGCTATTAGTTTGATCACCTTATATCTGTGGTAATATGTCCTGGTTGTAGTTATATCAAGAAAAATTAATTTGTTGTTTCTTGGTTGTTCTCAATTCTACACATTTCCTTTTTATTTTGTTATTGTCTGTAGCCTACTGACACATTATGAGTGTTGGTATTGTCACCTGGTGTGACGTACCGCCCTTTCCCTCCAGTGGGCTGAGCCTGTGTACCTTATATGTTAGAGGTGGGGTGGGGGTCTACATGGTGCATACTTGGCTGAGTGCTTACGTTACGCTTCTTTCCCAATTGTGTACAACTGCTTTTATTTTACAGTGCAAACTCATACACGTATATACATATACCCTACCTTGCTCTCCTATAGACATTATCGTATACACCACCAGTCACTGTCCGCCCTCTTTCTCCTGCTCCCTTCTTATTATCTGTTACTCATTGGTGTGTCATATAGTGTAATGACCAGTAAAATACCCTCTGCCTTTCATTGATTGGCCCACAGGGTTGCCCAAGAAACCTCTGACTGCGTATCAGTTGTATACACAACAGCAAATGAAAATTATTGGCTCAAACCTTAACCATACTAAGGTATTGTTTTATATTTCTTTATAACTTAATGTTATTATCCATTTATAATAATAACATATATGCCAAACGATGCCGCTCTATGCCGGTATTACTATAATCTTCCTTTCTACTCTCATCTGGCATCCTAGTACTATCCACCATGTTTCAGAGTATTAGCTGTAGTAGTAATATATCTGTTCTAGTTTAGAGGGAATTGACGCTTTGATGCACTTTGGTGCTAATGTAGATATTGCACAATGAGACTGATTAGTAAGAGGTGCTATATTATTATATTATGAGGTAAACAATAGCCATTATTACTATTTAATGTTAGTAAGCAATTCTCTAATTCCTGGGGAGGGGCCCAGGGATCTGGGCACTGATTATTGTGACTAATCTTGTTCTGTTGCAGATGAATGTCACCGTTCATATGAAGGAGATTGCTAAGAAATGGCATGCCCTCTCCCCTAAGGTGGCCCAGAAGTGGAAAGACATAGCTGTGGTAGGTTATAGAGTATAGTCTAGTACAGTACGGTATAGTATAGTATAATCTAGGCCTCAGACTGCCTTTCCCTTTACATCTTTTACTTGTTTTTCATTTAAACATATATGTGGCTATAATTGCATCCACCTACCCCTTTTGTGCCTTTACTTGTTGTTCATCACATACCTTACGTCTACCTGGCTTTCTCTCGGCCATCAATGCAGTATTGATCCTGTTAATGTTATATTTTCATTAAAATCAGCTGTAAGTCAAATCTGGTTGTATTGGATATTTAACCTTTCGGACTCCCTTGTCCCTCTCTTCTTTCTGTAGCTACGAGGCCATCCCATTCGCCTTACATACTTTCCCTTTCCCCATCTCTCTCTAACTTATTATATACCATCCTTTGGCTGTCTAGGAAGAGCAGGCCAAGTATGAAGAGACTGTGGCGGGACTACCCGACGATGAGAGGGAGAGGCTGCTTTTATTGGTCACTAGCCTGAAAAGCGGCACTAAAAGACCAGTCAAGGCCGCCTCTCTTGCTGTTAATACTGATGTACCTCTGGTGAGTGCCTGCGTGTGGTAGTCTCCCCCAGGATGAAGTATCTATTGATTAATGTGTGTTCATTACAACTACATTCTATATACGCAGAGCATGCAGGGGGTATGGTTGTAAGAGTTCATTGCCCTAACCTTTAATCAGCCCCCCAGTAGTGGCCTCTCTAGGAGACTATATAGAGTGTTGCCAATAACTGGGTTTCCCAACTTGTATTTATTGACTCTTGCTTGTCCCACCCCCCTCGGGCTCTTATCCAATCCTATGCTGCATTTAAAATAGTATTTCTACTTTTCTACTCTATTTGACTTTATTAAAAATATAAATGTCGGAATACAACATTAACTAGACTATTTGCAGTATATGAGGGACCCACAACACTACTTTATGCATCGTGCAAAGTAAGATTCTGTCCTCTCTCCCGGTCTTTCTCCTACTTCAACCTAGTATTCTCTTAAGCAGTGACAGATGTTTATAAATAAGAAATGATTGACTATAAGAACACCTATTAATATGAGATATATCTGTTGTACATACAGGGGTACTGCCGACCCTTGTCCTATATTAACTATCACCCCTCCTCGCACCCTCTCCATTACAGGTACCTTAAGGCAGGCAATGGGGCTAAAGGGAAGCCAGATGCGGTGGGTCCCCCTATATTACCTTTCATCCTGCCTTGATGGTGTTTTCTGTCTTCTCTATTTGTTTATTTTCCTGGTCATTACTCTTTCTACATTATGTGGCTTTGTTCAGTGGAGATTAGCATGGCTTACCATTTGTACTAAGTATTATTTATAGCTATTATTATTGGATTAGTTGATACTTGCTATGTGTAATCAACTGTGTCAGTTGTTCCTACACACATTATATATTATATATGCACATGAGATGATAGGGGAGGGGGTAGAGAGGGTATCATGAGACCTCTAACTAAGCCTAAGCTGGGGTGATAGCCAAGCACAGAGGGAGACTATAAGGATGTATTGGCCGACCAGGCCCACCAAGAACGCTTTGAATTTGAAGTTGCCTTAATGCAGGTTGGTCACCTCGCAATTCACCAAAAATACCCCGTGTAACTCTATTTACATAGGTGTGAAGCCACATTGATGTGAGTAAATATATATATATATATATTGTACGCTGATTTAAAGAAATTAGATTGTACAATTATGTTATTATTGGTACTATAGTAGCCAGGAACCAGGATTGTTAGTTGCTACCAGCCATTGCTGTATATTATATCATGTAGGCTGACCCTTTCTACGATAGACCCGATTTACTCAGGACCAGGCCAAAAAATACAAGGGTGTATACATCTGGCAGTACATGTCTTGGTAAGCTGACCATGCCCTACCCTGATCACAAAGCTATAGGGGCTGATACTTGCATATATACCTAGACCTTTATAATCCCCTCCCATACTGACCGACCTAATTCATTTTCTACCTGTAGCTGTTATACTTTAAAACACATATATCTCGTCTTTTTCTTGCTTATTTATAGTTTCAGACTTTTGTACTTTTTTTTCGATGTAGTATATTGTTGTTAAGATTGGTGTAAAATTAAGCAAGGCGTATTGTATTATGGTTGCTATGTTTCAGTGTGCTAACTAGGGAACTGCAATGATTGAGTTAAAGAGGTCACTCCTAATATACTCGCACTTGATTGGTTATAGTGATGCAACCTGGACTGACTTCCCTTTGGAGGCTAATGCTAAACTATGCAAGGCGGTCAAACCAGTAAGAAATACTACCCTAGAGGCTGATCTCTAGCTTTCATTTATTAGTCTTTTTTCTCTACCTCTCTTATCCCACCCTTTCTTGACTTGTTTGCAACTAATGTTACATATCCATGCATAATTATTAGCATTCTTGTGCAAGATAGATGTATGCTTGTAGGTGTATAGTTAGTGGGTGTGATTCAGCCTCTTCATTAAAGAATAAGGCGGACATACATCTGATGTTATCCCATGGGTGCCAACATTATCTTTTATAACCCTCTGTGCACTCTTTCTGCAGGGTGTCAAGACTGTAGCAGTGCACCTCAATGGCGCGGTGTACACCCTAGTGCTGGCTACCATGCAGTTAGTACCGGGTCCCTTTGGGAAGAAGCTTGAGGCTTGTATACAGCCAAGCAATGAAGATAGAATCCAGCACACTATCAAGCATGCTCAGTATATTGTTGGTCAGCAACAGAAGGCCAGTAGGAAGCATTTCAAACATTCTGTGGTAGCCCTTGACACGCCTCTCCTCGACGTACGCTGTGTACAGCATGTCGGTGGGATCATAGGTTCTAAAGTGGTCAAGGAAGAGGCTTATTCAGAGGATGTTTAGGGTGGGTGAGAGTTGCTGGTGTGTGGATATATTACTAGTTATTTTAGCAATATGCCCTAGGTTTGACCTGTAGTTTCCTGACTCTACTGAATATGGTTTTTTATTTGCTTGGGATTTCTTCTAATGTTTTCGCTTACTGTGGTTTTTATTTGATTTTAATGACTGATCATTGAAAATTAAAGATCTTGTGGCAGGTTCACACTCATGCTATGCTTTACTATAGTTAGACTACTAGTGGTCTGAATCAGACAAGTTAGGTATAATTATAAGATACTTTCAGTCAGTACATGCCTAGTCATAGTAAATAAAGTTGTGGGGTTACCTAATCCCTGTGTTCTACCCATCTGTATTCATGACTGGTCTAGTTGACCTAGTGTACTAGGGTCATGCGAGATGTATTCCCTCTATATCTCATAAGTATCATAAACACTTTTAAACAAACTAGTTATATTATTGAATACCTGCAATAGCCACATATAACATGACCTTGTTTATAGACCCGAAGACTGCTGGTGTCAATATTTATCTAACATTTATCTACTTTGCATCTATTAGTGTATGCGTATATTTAGGGATTATTAAATGTAAGCCCATTATGTTAATTAATAATTTATAGTGAATTACAATACCAATCTTTTGTTAACTTAAAGATCCTATCTAGGTGTTGGTTTCTTTTAACTTTTCAGAAACTGTGGCAGTTCTAGCGACCTGTCCACAGCTGCCAGAATCTCCAATTGTATGACTGGTAGTTAATATTGCTATAACTGTGTTAGTAATAGTCACTTGTTGGGATCTGTCTTTAGGGCTCAGTTGTTGTGATAGAGGCTCTATGGAAGGCTCATATACCAACTCTCTAGGTAACTGGCTGTAGTAATTACATCTTTGTTCCAATTCATAAGGGATTGATACGCTTGGATGCGAATGTGGAAATTGCACCATGAGATGTATCAGTAAAGGGTGATATATTACGACATAAATAACAACTGTTAGCAAGCAGTTCTCTGGATTTTGAACGAGCGAGTAATCTGGACACTGATTATCATAAACGAGAGCCAGTGGTGGATTGGACTGGACATAAATAATAACGATGTGGTTATTAGTTACATATAATTACATGCCAAGTATTTTGGTGTGCGCTTACGAGAACTTGGTATTTTGCGATTGATACCGCGTATCTGTGAGCGGGGGTCCTTCATTATTGATTGTTGTTTTCCTTAATATTTCGTTTTTACCGCGTGTGTTTTTTTTAACTTAACACCCGTAGAGCTGTGTTCAATAATCCAAATGGGACCATTATTCATAAAGATTCTTGTTGACTAGCACAATTCATGGAAAATAACAGAGACCCACTAAGAATGTCTGATCCTATTTCGATAATCTTACACTATCGTACTTATTTGAATAGCTGCTCATCAGCCAATTCACCAATGTAAGTGCTTACAAATTGTGTATCGACAGATCAATTTGAACTGATGTGTTTATTCAGAGTTAACGATCTTGTAACGTAATCTAAAAATGCACCAGCATGTCAATCTATATAAATAAGATTTCATAATGTATTGAATTACTAAGCCAGCACTTTATTAAAGGTACAATGCCAATAGGTTCGGCACTGACTTGCTTTACATAGTATTGGAGTGTTTCAACATGATGAAATTCATATGACTAGGAAATCAAAATAGTAATTAATGATATAATTGAAAGTATTCTTACCGTATACTATCCAATGGAATATATAAAATCAAATAAGTAAATTGGGAAATTTTAAATACAAAAATCCAGAGTAGTGTACGCACCAAACTAAAATATAATTTACAATTACTTAATCCGTTAGCTTTGAAAGGGAAACAGCTAAGTAAAAAGTTGCAGTTGATGATCAGTGAACATTTTAACAAGGAAATTTGCTATATTATGTATAGTAGTATTGCACAGGAGACTTGCTAGGTTAAGCCAATATTTTGGAGAGATTGAACAGTGAATATCCCAATAAATAGCAAGGAAGTCAAAAAGAAATTATAAAGAAAAGTGTAATAGAAATACAGCTAGTTATCATTTAAATGTGGTGGTAAGACACAATTACCGTTTAGATAAGTATTATTATGTGGTGTATTTGTATGTTAGCCAATCTATCAGGTAACACAATGTCAAAGTGTTTAGGCGTAGGTATTAATTTTAATTACCTAGCTATAGTTTAATTATAATTAGTGATACCAAACACTTGTTTCGGTTATCAGTTTTTCATTAGTATCTATATATAAGAAGTTATATATATTAATATTGATATAGTAAATAGGGAAAGAGACTTGGATGGTTTCTTTCATACTAATACGTAATTCTGTTGACTGAAAACAAAATATAACTAGCTTCCTGTCTTGGTACTATAACCTGTAATAACTATAAAATGCAATTGAACATAAAAATATAAAACAATATGGCAAGCTTTTAAACGTGAACTTCAGAGAAATTGAGCATTTTCCTATTTTATCTCGACCAGACCCTTAAAATAGGGAAGTGAGTAATTTCTTAACTTGTGAAAGAGCGACAAAAAATAATTATTGTACGTTATTATTTAATAGCTTACTACCTATTACCTCTTAGTAGTTCAGTTGGGATTAGTCGGGTAAAATTGCTATTGGAAAAATAAATAGTTTCAAATTATTATTATGCACGGTAAATAGCTATTGTATTGTTAATCTTACTATTTCTTTCTATATAGTAAATATATTTGTTCTATAGCGGAGACAACACTAAGAGTATAACACCAAAAATAATAACAGAAAAGATAGTAAAACAGAAATACAAAAATGACCATGCTGGCTAGTGATGTGGCCCGTATGAAAGATGGAACGAGATTTCCCTTTGAAGTGTATGAAGAGTAGGTTTTGTCGGGGAATATGTTTAGGGTTGGGTCTACCGGAAACTATAACTTTAATTATTGAATGTGATGGATGTGGAGTGGTAATTGATAAGACACATATTCTCTTCTCTATACTATGTGTCAGTTCATAAATCAAGATATTATATATTCACAAACTCTTTGATCCCAAACTTGCTTCTGTATAAATATAAATAGAAGAGAAGGGAAGGAAAGAGGTAGAACTGGCTGGTAAATGACAGAATGAACAGGGTATAAATGAGAATACTAAAGAAGGAGAGGAAATATAATTAAAGGAATAGTACAAGTTCATTTTTTGAGAATCTGCTATTTTTTATTATCAAGAGGTAGATGTTGTATTTCTCTTCCATATATAGGCAAAGAGATCACTGTAACATATTATACGTACAAGTCAACATATCTAGAGAGAAGATATCTCAATATATGTATTGAATATGTTCATATGTTAGGTAGGGTTGTGAAAGGTTTATTTGGACGTAGCAAATCAGATAGTCAATAAACTAATTGAAGATAACGGTAGGAAAAGTATTGCCCATCATCCATGTATTAGGTATGCAATCCCCCCTATAGTCCAGCCTTATAATTTATAACTCCCTAAGCTCTACCTTCTCTTTCCCCCATTTACTCTTCCCCTATCACCTCCCCTAGTCTCCCTCTTACCTCCTTGCCTAGCCTGGCGAGAAAGAATATAAACACTAAGATCTGGCATGATATTTCACCAATATAAATACAGTATACCGTCATGTAACTTGACTCTTCATATTCTCTTGTCAACTCTCTCTTTCCATAGTTACCAGTTACTGCTACGTGTTGTGTGTGGCTTAGAATCACAGCGTAAGCAGACACAAGAGGACATAGAGTCACTGGAACATATGAGAAATGCAGCCCTGGCTGATCCCAAGGCCTTTGTCGAATCATTGGTAGATACGGTAAGTAGTTATAGCAACCATTCTTATTTCCTCTTGTACTGTGCGATGTCATACATATGATTGCTCTCTTTCTCCTCCTTAACTCTCCGCTGCCTTACCCTTACTATCTCTATCTATGTTAATGTTTCCCTATCCTACCTTAGTACCAGTCACTTCCTTCCCTTCCTCTCATATTATATTTTTTCTTACCTTCTAATCGTTTCTTCTTTGTGGCTTCCTTATTTTTTTCTTCTTCTTAATGTGCTTTGATGGCCATGCAAATATGTAGGTGGGTAGGTATGTAGTACCTATATACACACACACATACATACATACATACATACATACATACATACATACATACATACATACATACATACATATATACATACATACATACATACATACATACATACATACATACATACATACATACATACATACATACAGATATACATACATACAGATGTGCATACATACATACATACAGATATACATACATACAGATGTGCATACATACATACATACACACACACATACCTATATAGTATCCATTCCCTTTTTTTTCCTCCAAGCATCTTTCTGTGGTGGCTATGTCAACCACTCTATAGTCCGATGGAACACCAACCCATTATGTTAGTTGATCAGCACCATCAACGACTATCTACTAGCTAGTAACCAATCAATCATTGCTTATCACACAGCCGCCTCCCTTCCCCCAGAGACAACGCGTCATAGAGGTGCCAGAGATAGATTTTAAAAAATATGAAGGTAAGCATTGATTGGTCAATCTTATTCTTTTATAAAACTTTATTATTCTCACCTCACCACTCTCTTTCTCTTTCTCCCTATCTCCTATCACGTACATTTTCCTCTCCTATACTACTACACTCTACCATTGGCTACATATCACTCAATCTACCCAGACAGACACATCTATATCTACCTACCAAATATTGTTGTAGGTAGAGGAATGCATAGTGCTTTAACCTATAATCTACCGGTATTAAAGTAGGTTGACCTATGAGACTCTCTAGCTTCCATTGACTAAACACTGTTTTATTGGCTTTATGATGTACCTAGTTGAAAGCTATTAGTCAATACTAATTACTTAGGGTATTAAAAAAGATTGGTTTTAATCGTTAAATAATAACCAATCGCCATCATTAAATGTCTTGAAATATGCCACTATCTCTCGACAAGTGACCTAATCTATTTAAAATATAAACTCAATGATGCAAGCTTACTATTGGTGGACTATATTTAACAATGAGTGGGCCTATCACATAGAGGTCAAGCTAGGACCTGATGGTCTGGTGAACCCTGTGGCTGTGTGGAGTTCAACTTTACAAAGGTAAATAGGTGTAGGTGTGTGTGTATATAAGAGTGGCTAGGATATGATAGATATAACTGCATGGATAAAAATAGAGATAGAGATATATATATAGATGGATAGAGAAAGAGTTAGATAAATAGATATTTAGAAATATATATTATATATATGTAGAGAGAGAAAGAGTTAGAGAGATAGAGAAAGAGTTAAATAGATATATATAGATAGATAGATAGATAAATAGATAGAGAAATAGATAGATAGATGGATATATACCTACTATAACACATGATTCTACATATACATAGACAAGGCTACCTATTCTTATACCCTTTCTTATGTTCTCTCATATGTATCCGGTTATGCATACCTACCCTTGTATTCAAATTTATATTAATGCCATCATTTTCTTCTTGACCTATATGATTGCATACAGCCTCCCTGTTCTTCCCTCGCCATACATGCATACACACATGTACATATATACATACATACATACATACATACATACATACTTACTTACTTACTTACTTACTTACTTACTTATTTACTTACTTACTTACGTACTTACATACATATACACGTACAAACATAAGTGCATACATACGTCCATATATACATAAATACATCCATACATACACACATATACAAGTACATACATAAATACACACGTACATGCGTACATATGTATACACATGAACATACACATATACAAACCTGGCCATGCCTATACAGCCACAAGTACACCTTTACTAATATGCCTACTGTGGGAGACGAGAAGGCCCCTTCCACGGCGACCTACACATCTACATCTGGAGTGGTTCTCAATAAACCGGTGAAGTTATCTAATATGGTACTACAGGTAAGAGTGTAAGGGTTATACTTTAAAGATAAGGTATATACTATAAAGTATATACTATAGGTATATATATGTAGGTCAATCCATATATTATTACCTGTCACTCATGTGCCCTGTTATAGATGTACCCCTATATACCACTACCTCCATTTTCCATTTGCCTCTATATGTCCTTAAGGGACGTATACTGTGATAGTTAATATATGTTAAATTCCTGGCCCAGCCCCACCCACCCAAATACCCTTATTAATAACTATAGATACATAAGGTGTTACTCGCAAGGTTAATAGGTCGACACCCAATCATTTGGTAGTATTAAATTTGAATAGAAACCTATAAAGGTTTTCCTTCAAGCAATATTAGAAAGAAATTATTAGATGTGGCCTTTTAGCACTAATATCCTTTTTTTGTTGTTAATTATCCCAGGACCCATCATTAAAAGTAGTTAGAGGTCGATTGGCGGATGAGACTAAGCCTGAGAGCTTTAATTTAACATGGACACCAGAAGAACATGTAAGTATGGTACCAGTGCACACTGTGTATCTCATTGCAAGAGGGGAGAGGGGGACATGTGGCTACATATGAACGGGTCATGGTTAACATGGGCCGGGTCGAGTCATATTTATAGACCGATGACTGGCTATCATGTTGTTAACGGCACATATTCTAGTTTGTTATATTCCATAGATATAATGAACCAATAGAACCTCTCTATTTACTAATTGAATAGAAATGATTGGTACAGAGGGATACTATCCTGGCGGTCTTATCATACCTATATATAGTGATGCATAACTACCTATAGTCTCTCAACTATTGGATAATCTTTACATTGTCAAGTATCTGTTGGATAGTTTGGGAATATATCTCGTTTTCAGCCTTTTAGTGATTTGTTACAAAACATATTATTTACCGTTACTAGCCTGCATTACTCTTCTTTCTCTTCCTATACCTACCCTATCCTCCCCTACCCTACCCTACCTTACTTTACCCTATATATTTATATTTCTTTTAATGACTTGGTCTATCTGCTTATCTTATCTTTTTAATGCCTAGGCCCGATTGGTGGAATTACTGGACGCCTACCCCGAGGAGGAGATTGCGGCTCAACGGTGGGAAAAAATTAGCAAGGCATTGGGTAATAGAACACCAAAACAGGTAATATAATTGGATACCAAATGATAAATACACCAAGGGGTCATGATTGTAATATAATGCATTACCGTTAAGGGCCTCTCTGCTGTAGGAGCACTCTCTATTAGTGTAATGCTTTGTTATTAACCTCTAATGTGACTGGTTTTTTCTTTCTATGGCCATCCAATCATACCCTATACTCGCACTTATTTCATCTTCATCCAATTATTTGTTGCTCTTATTTCTTTTAACAACCCATTGCCATTGTTTTATACACTAATCGTTTCTATTGGCCTCTACCTCTTTCTTGCATGTAGCCATTATTAGTCCTTGTCCTATCATATCTCTGGCATGTTGTCTCGTCTTTACTACTCGCCTCCTTTCTCTGCTTCCTTTCCCCCCTTATACCTTATTGGTGCAATATCTTTATTTACTTAGCGGTATATGATAAGGCCCAGTGTTCTATTACTATTCTAGGTTGTTCTAGATTTCCTGTGTTGCATAATGCAGTTTTTGGCTACAGACACGCTTGATAATGCTGTATGATTGATAGATACCATACCATACCATACCATACCATACCATACTATACCGTATCATACTACAATATATCATACTATGTTGTATCATATTACATTTTATCCTCATATCCTATTATACTAGTTGTTTTCTCTCTACCAAGTCATGTCCTTCTCCGATTATCTTTCTCTCATTGGTTCTCTTTTATTCAGTTGTTATTCGTTACTATCATGCCGTTTCCTATCTCTTTTTTCATTGACTATTAAATAACATTGATTTGCTCTTGCACTATCCAATCTAATCGTACCGCACCCTCATCCACCAATCAGGTGGCTAGTAGGACCCAGAAATATTTTATTAAACTAGCCAAGGCAGGCCTGCCTGTGCCAGGGAGGATGCCAAATCTGGCCGTGGTACGTGACGTCATCCCCTCTCTCCCCTTCCATAATCATTGCATTTTTTTTTTCCCCACCAGTTGCGTTTCTAATTTTTTTGTTTCTACTCAAACTATTTTCTCATGTTTTATTCTTTTGAATGGCTGCAAAAGATTGACATTTGTATATCACTTGGTTGGGTTGTTTGTTGTTTACCGTTCCTTATATATCTATATATATGCTCTACGATAGTCTATGTAGAACGAAGTAAGCAATATTAATATCCCCTCTACTTGCAGTATGCCAAGCCACAAATAAAAAAGAAACGGCGGTTTGAAAGGCCCTATGGGTGAGTAGCCCAGGGTGTTTCCGGTTGGTTTCTAAATATATATAAATATATATGTATATACCCTGCTATACTTTGTTTATGACTGGCTAATGTTGGTGCTTTAGTTGTTCTTTATTTGTTATTGGCTTGGGATGCCTTATATAAAATTAAATAACCATCAAAATGGTCACAAAGTTCCTTTAGTTTGACACAATTGATAGTATTGAACTATTGAAAACACGAATACAAAATCATGTACTTGTTTTGGCAACATATTAATTATCCAATCGAAAGCCTTTCTTTCAGTCCAAAGGAGTATTATTGCTGTTCTATTAAATTTTAACTTTATTTTACTATTGGTCTCTTTTATTATTGTATTATTTTCTCTTTTCATCTCCTATTACCCCGATCTTTTAATCTATCACCCTGCTTGATAAATTTCCAATGATATGCCATTATCGTGATTTATCTGTCTCAACTGACCACCTAGTGCAATCATATTCGGTGTAGGAAGTCGTCCTTCTGTACGCCTACAGTCTACATGTCAGATGAGGAGGAAGGAGAGCTGAGTGACGTAGGTAGTGAACTTCGGGACAGTTCGGAATACAAGGTACGTATATGTGTGTCTATGTGGATGTGTATGTATATGTATACCTATATCTCTATCTATATCAATATCTCTATCTCTATCTATATATGCCCACGACCTTTTCTTGTTCATGTGCGCTGTTTATTCTCCTCTACCTCCTTTCTATTTGTGTTTTCTTGTATTTTCCCTTCCCCTTTGATAATGACCTTTATGTTCTAAATATATATATGTAGTTATTACTTCTATACTTAGAGGTACGTTACTATAATAATACTACCTGGCTATAGTATGACAGTATAACGTCTCATAAATAGTAGAACAATCTATTCCATGTTGTATCAGGGGATAGTTTATATAGAGATTCGATTGGTTATAAGTTAGATTGTACTCGAATTTAGCAGATTAATTTAGATCAAATCTAATTAGATTAAATTCATTTAAACTGGTAGACTTAAAATGAGCCAGTGAAAGTTACTCTGGACTTGAACTAGATTTAATCTTAAAGTCGGGAAATAATTTGAACATAATTGAAGTTAATTTAAATTCACTTTTATAATTGATATCTCTTAGGTCTAGTCCAATGGCGTAACCTTAAATCAGTTTGGCATTATTTAAAGTCCAATGGAAAGTTTAGTCCAATCCATGCAGATTAATCCCAAATGAATGATTCTAAATAGGACCATATTCTTATGATATCACCCCAGTCAAGATAAGGCCAGACAGACATACCTTGTAGCCAGAAAGATATATGTTTATCCTACATTACTGTACATTTATCATTCTATCGAGGCGCGTATGTTCCTATCCAAGGTTGATTTATAAATAAACTTAATAATTAAGTTTTTGAAAACCAATCGCCAATTACCCAACTAATAGTTAATTAATTGCTTATTAATTATTAATTGTATCCGAATGCTACTAGTCATACATCATCAACACCCTTAGAACAGCAGGCCTGCCATATTGACTAATGTCACGGTATTACCACAGGAGCTGCTAAGACTTAAGAAACTACGAGAAAGAAAAAGGAGGGAGCAAGTGGTGTCAGGGGAGGCAGTGCATCAGGGATATAAGGTAGGGGGTGGGCTCAGTGCTATATGACTGAGGGCCTGCTAGGGGGGTGGCTTGTTTATGATTTTAGGAATACATTTCCCTCTCCCCTTGCCCTGGAGTATTTGTAGTATGTTATCTATAACCTTTATTCTGACTATGCCCTCCCGTCTCTATTAGAAATACTCCTACACTATATGCTATGAGCATTTTCTTTGTCGTCTATATGCAGTGAAAACATAGTAATCTGTTAGGGGTGGCTGGTGGCCCCCTATCTATGCTATGTAATGCTGGCCATGTGCTGTATCAGCTCTAAGATATAATAAGATTGCAAGGGGTTCTTCCCTAGACCCCTTTCCTGTCTGTAACTTGTCTCTGCCTCCTAGGTGTCAGGCTTATGACCTGTATGTTCTGGCATAATTTAGGGGAGGACGTGTATGTACAGGGGGTTGGAAGGAGGTGATAGCGGGTGAACTCGAAACCAGGCATCATTAGTGATGATTATTGTGTATCATATGTAAGATGGGTGGATAGACCAATGGGAAGGGGCGAGACACCGGTTGAACCCCTTTAAGGCAGTGGCCATCTAGCCCTGCCCCTTCTATTGGTTCTTATTCCTTCTCAGATAATATAAGCATTCAATCAGTTTAAAGTTGGCAAATCCTTTCATAATAAAAATAGTAAATATAATTGAGGCATTTAAGAGGCTAGATATCATGCATGCATAAAGACAAATGCTTG
Source organism: Ichthyophonus hoferi (assembly GCA_002751075.1). NCBI lineage: Eukaryota > Ichthyosporea > Ichthyophonida > Ichthyophonidae > Ichthyophonus > Ichthyophonus hoferi. Next base: position 250,542 of record NAOQ01000020.1, read on the forward strand.
GCATGCTACCAGGTGCTAATATAACGTCACGGCCTTCTAGTGTGATAGCTGTCAGATGGAGCCAATCGTGGGTGTACGTTGGTCTTGCACTCAATGCCTAGACTACAATAGTGTAGATCTGTGTATGAAGTGCCATGACGACGAATGGACGAATGGTATGGATAGCCATATATGGGTATATATATGTGCATGTTTGCATTATAAGGTTATTGTTTGGCGTAGTGGTATTCTAAAAAAGAGGCCCATATTAGAAGATATATGTATAAGCATATGTGTAAATGATGATTATATTGATTGGTGCATTATGTATTATTGATGTAATTCAGAAAATGGTGTCTACAATTACATGTGTGGTAATGTGGTAATATATGAAATACCTACAGCTATGCTAGTCATATTTTAGTCTATTATACAAAAGCTTACGGTATACTTTACTGCAGTACCTTATATTTACATCGTCCAATCATAGCCTATCATAGTTTGTGTTAACCAATTATTGTGCACCTCTCAGAACTACACCGCCGGGACCACGTGATGGAGCGCTATGCCCAGCCAGAACAACCCTACTATATGGACGATGACTATGGCTTTGAGAACATCCACGGAGACTATAACTACCTCGACCCGGTATGTATGTATATCAGGGCATAGGATAGGTGGACATGTATAGTAGTGTAATGTTTATGTGCATGTATGTGTATGTGTGCATTCTGATCAGATATATACCTTAATATAATGTTTTAGACATTGACTAAATAAAACCATCCATGCATCTATGTATACTTCTATACTCTATATATTCATTCCTAATATATATTTTTCCTTTGCAGAACTTCCGGCCTAGGGCTACCCACTAGAATGATATTATATGAGCCAGTGATTACAGCATAATTAGTAGTAGATAATGTATTATAATAAAATAAAATAAAATAAAATAAAATAAAATAACGCAACATTTATGTTGGATCCCTTAAGTACATTAGTGACTACTAATCTGATATAGACAACATACTGTAATGATTACCTTTTATATATAGTGGTTTTGTTTTTGTTTGTAATAAATGGGTTTGCTTGATATTTTTTTTTGGAAAATGCAGTCATACCTACGTGATGGAAGAAGCTGCTTCCTATCTTAATTGCTAGAAAGAATGATTCTAGTTAACTAGAACTACCATATCAGTATAGTTCTTTGTTGTCTGAGGGCAGGCTATGGAACCACCCCTTGTGGACATTACTGTATATATATTTATATTTGATTGCAATCAGTGCAATATTCTTATACTAGGTCAATAGCATATTATAATTGTATTTTAGGTGAATTAAATGACAGCTGTGCTAAGATATTCAATTGTTACCAAAACGAAAGATTTTCCCAAGCCTATGTTTTATATAAACCAAATGATAAGCTTTCAATTGACATAACACGGATTTATGATTTATGATTGGTTTTCGCCTAGATTTGCTTAGCTAATGCAAATTGATGTGCGACTTCATAATAGTTAAAGGGTGATTCAATTTTACCCGACTTAAAATTCAGTTTTGAAGCAAGTTAAATGGGTTGAAAATGGTCCTGTAATAAGGTTCTCTACATTCCTTTAACATTTTTATCATAATTTATTTTTTAGGTTTATACATACTATTCATATGCCCTATTTCCGGAAGAATAAAATATTATTTTAAAAAAACCATTACTAACTTGAAAAATGCAATAGTAACTACCTTTGATCAGACTAAAATTGTGCATTTTAAAACTACTAGTGTCAGGTACACTATAAATATTACGGACAAAAATAAATGCACACTTTAGATAAAATAATTGTGCTAATTTGATTCACACAATATGGCAACGATCTAACTATTATACTTTTAACTTCCAATAAACATCCTTGAATTAGCTGTGTTCTCCTATACCGTTTAACCCATGCTATAAAGATAAATGATTCTCAACAACTAAACTGTTTTCATGTAGATCTTCTAACATCTAAGGTATTACCCTCATTACCTGATGGAACCAAAGCGTTCAATGTTTTTATTATTATTACAGATTATTCCTTTATGGAACTGGACCGCGTCTGGGGAAACATTAGCACGAGTGTATTAACGATCAGTCTTACTTTGGTTAATCAAATACCGTTCCATAATAAGTAGATCAATTTTTTATCAATACATAATGTGCGGTATATGAACACTTCTACATAATGAGGAATCTAAATGGGGACACAATAGGATTTAAGTATTGCGGTAAGATCGGACAATTCTAGTAGGGCTCTGTAACCTATGAGTTGGATTAACCAATAATAATATTTACAATCAGCTCTATTACGATAGTGCATACACCTGAGCAGGTATTAACCGCAATTGACTTAACAGGGTAAAGATCGGAAAGCGTAAAAAGGGAGCAAAAGCAACTAATAGAAAAAGCGGTTCTCAGTCGTTACCATGTACCATTGGATTTATGCGTTTTATGTTTTGACATTATGTCTATAGTTGACAAAGACTTCGAAGTAGATAATTCAGATACTTTACTAGAATGCCAACTAGTTGAATCTCATTTCAATTCTTCCTACGATAATAGTACCGTAATTATATATATATCTACATTTAGATCACAGTCACTATCTACACAATAAATCGCAAAAATAAGAAGCCGACAGCCTCTATATCCATTAAACATCAGAGAGAGATTTAAGAGCAGCTAACAAGAGCTTTAGCTTGTCCTTTATCTGATGACGACTATCTGATAGAACTTAGTACAATAGATACTAGTCCTGTTTCCGATATTACCTTTAAAAGGAAAATCGGATTTCTATCTTTTAACCAAAATTCCGTTTCTTTATCCGTGTGACTTTTCAGTAATGATTATGAACTATTCACATCTATTCCAGGTGACATTTGCTGTCTTCAATGCTCTAGAAGTTTTATAGAATTTGTTGCATTATACATGCTTAGAATATGTCATCGGAAGAAGCCAGTGTGGCTTATTAGAGGATATGTTCTATGTTATTCACAATATTCTTATTATGAAAGCCTGTCTTTAAGGTTAGGCAATCTATTCTCAAGTTTTATTTATATTTGATCCCAAGTGAGTTCCTGATATTGAGTATCTTACCTCTATGTAATTCCTATTGACCACACAGGGTAGCTAAATGTTTAAATATATAATATAGTAAATTAGAGGTGGATAATTTTAGCCATTAATATTGAATATAAATACATTCAAACGGAACCGATCTAGTTTAAATATCGGCTTGTGATAACAATAAGAACAATTAATATTGATCTTTAATTACCTACTGAAGGCACGAGGCACATAAACACATTGGCAATGTTTGGCTGTTTTATTTAATAGGGTAGTAAAAGCATTTATTTGTGTGAGATTTTAGTAATTTTGCAATGAGTAATAAGATTTGAGTTAGTGGGACATACTTAACCGTTAGTGCTAAAGAGACGATTGGACTCCCTTTTATCAATACCTAGTTTCAATGTCGGCTTGTAAGAATAAGAACATTGATCTTGTAGTTACCTACCTGGAGGCACAAACACATGAGCCATGTTTGGCTGTTTTATTTAATAGGCTATTTGTATAAGATAATTTAGTACCTTGCAAATGAGTAACAAGATTTGAGTTAGTGGGAAATACTTAACCATAAGTGCTAGAGAGACCATTGGGCTCCCTCTTACCAATATCAGTGCCTCAAGATTAACTGTTAGTTAGCGAATTAAGACACTGGGAATCTTCTTCTATTCATTCTATAACCACGATAGAGTGACTAGTTTCTGAAGTCTAACAAATTCTGTTTAGCAACTCTTCAATCGTCTGCAAATGCGCATTGTCAACTATTATGAAGCAAGTATTTAGTTCAATTTTTACTTATGAATGTCAAATTCTGGTTTACGTGGAACTAGGCTCATTATGTCAAAGCAATACCGTCTTATTTAAATGAAATAGTCTTGAATAATTCCAGTGCAGAATTATTTTATTGAGGTATGTATCTTTCGGTTTTTCAATATAGAAGTCCTATATTTCAGTAATTATAGTACTTGTAATGCTTTAATTAAACAGTATTGCAAAAAAAAAAAAAAAAAAAAAAAAA
>NAOQ01000020.1:254975-266574 GCA_002751075.1 Ichthyophonus hoferi
AAAAAAAAAAAATGGACATAAATTCGCTCGTTTTGATATTTTTAGTATCTTTTAATTGTTAATCATTAATTATATTTTGCATTTAAACTTTATAACCGATATATAATTCATGGTACCCCTTTACTGTGTAAAAATTAAATCTGGATGCACCCAGATCACATACGGTTTTTCCTCGACTCTCACTTAGCTAATCCAAATCAATGTTGTTTGAGCAAAGAGTCACAAAATGGAAGACTTTAAAGAAGAACTCTTTCATATTTTATTACTGATGCTTATTTTTAATAAAACAATTAAAGCCTAGGCAAGGTAAAGAGTAATTTACATTTTTAAAGTTGCATGAAACGATATTCCTAATTTGTTATCGAAGATTTATCGGTAACTATATTTGAATTTATGGTGAGCTATGTGCTATTTTGTTGTATGGTCCGCGACCATACAGGAAAATCAGTTGTACTGTATTATATTTTTAATAGCTCACAGTGGGGTTTGCCTGTGATCAGTTTTCTTAAAATATAGGCATAATTATATCACAAAATTAGGATATTTGGTTGATTTTTATTACTATTTTTTATTTGATAATTCACCATTCAGCTAGTTTTTGATTGCCAAATACACTATATTGTGTTATATTATGTTATTTACTTATTTATTATATATTGGTAGTTATTTTTTCAGTCAATTCTTAAAGGGCCTGCTTTTACTTAACTTACTTGGCGCCGGGTATCTGGCGATCTGGCTTTTGACGTCATAGTTTCCCGACTTTTTCTGTTCTTTCTTACAACACTTAGAGGTTTACACGTGCATCTAACTAACAACTTACGCTATATTATTATTTTATATATCTACAAGGAGTATTATTTCTACTTTATTTATTATTACTTACTGTTAATGAGTAAACGTAATAACTTCGACCTCCACAAGGAGAACACATCTCATAGTAAGGAGGATGGCAACAGCGCAGATGTTATTAAAACCTCTCATAAATATGAAGATAAATCCAAGACAAATGAACCAAAAACAATGAATAAGTTAGAAACTGTGAACATGTTGACTTCGATAAAGTCTAAAAGTAGCGACATGACAACACAGGCGCCAACTATTCCTGAAGGGGATGAAAATGAAAAGACTAAAAAAGGAAAACACAAAAAGAATATAGAAGTAGAGGCTGAATGTAGAGAGGAAACAGGAAAACCCAAAAGGTGCGATAAGGCAAAAACAGAATCAAAGGTTATTGAGGGTGAGAAAGGTGAGAAGACTGAGGCAAAGAAACGCAAGCACAAGTCCATCGAAGGATTAAAGTCTAAACTCAAAAGGAAAAAGGCTGAAGCAAGCAACGAGGAGCAGGAACCAGAGTTTCCCGAAAGGGGAATAAACAACGTTAATCAAGACATGGAATCAGCAAAGGAAATGAAACACAAAGAAGAAAAAAAGAAGAAGACGAAGAAAGGAAAAAACGAAGGGCCAGAGAAGGAAGAGAACACAAATATTAAAAAAAGAAAACATAAGCACGAATTAGTTAAAGAGGCTGAAGTAGAAAGCAGGAAAAAGACGATAAAAATTGAATATGACAGAAATTCAGAGCAGGAGCTGTCGTTGACTAAAGGAGAGGAGAAGGTAAAGGAAAAATCCAAAAAACGCAAGACTGTGTCAGCAAACGGGCTTAATAAGAACGCGGTTAAAAAGATTAAAGTCACAATAGATGATGATTCAGAACCAGAGTTGCCCGAAGTCCAGGAAAGTGTACAGGGAAAAACAGGAAAGCAAAGGACCGTGCCAACCAGTGAGCTAAAATTAAGCAGTAAAAAGATTAAAGTCGTGATAGACGACGATTCAGAGCCAGAGTTGCCCGAAGTTGAGGAAGGCAGCAGGGAAAAAACAAAAAAACAAAAGACGGTGCCCCCCAGTGGGTTAAAGAGCACAAACATAGCAATTAGTAACTCAACAGCAAGCGAGTCAGAGCCCGAGCTTCCCAAAGTCGAGAAAGGCATAAAGGTAAAAATAAAAAAACGAAAAGCTGCTCTAACCAACGGGCTAAAAGATACAACCAAACAAATTAGTGCCTCAATAAAAGACAGGCCAGTGCCAGATTTGCCTAGAGTTGAGGCCAATGTAAAAGAACACCCCAAAAAGAAAAAGTCTGTGTCACCCAGTCTGGTCAAACAATTGGTCAAAATAGATGACTTGACTGATAGCGAGTCAGAGCCAGAGTTGCCCAAAGTTGAGGAAAATATTACGGAAAAAGTAAAAAAGCAAAAGGCAGTGCCCTCCAGTGGGCTAAAGGACATAAATAAAGTAATTAGTGACTCAACCGCAAACAAGGCAATGCCCGAGTTACTCAAAGTCGAGAAACGCGTAAAGGCAAAAGCAACAGAGCAAAAAGCCATTCTAGCCAACGAGCTAAAAGACAGGCCAGTACCAGACTTGTCTAGAGTTGAGGACAATGTGAAAGAAAATTGTAAAAAACCGAAGACTGTGTCAACCAGTCTGGTCAAACAATTGGTCAAAATAGATGACTCGACTGACAGCGAGTCAGAGCCAGAGTTGCCCAAAGTTGAGGAAAATATCAAGGAAAAAGCTAAAAAACAAAAGGCAGTGCCCCCAAGTGGGCTAAAGGACACAAACAAGTCAATTAATGACTCAACCACAAACAAGGTAGTGCCCGAGTTACTCAAAGTCGAGAAACTCGTAAAGGCAAAGGCAAAGGCAACAAAACAAAAAACTATTCGAACCGACGAGTCAAAAGACAGGCCAGTGCCAGACTTGCCTAGAGTTGAGGATATTGTAAAAAAAGAATCCAAAACACCAAAGACTGTGTCACCCAGTTTGCTAAAAAATTTAATCAAAACAATAAATGACTCCACAGACGACGAGTCCGATTCAGAATCAACTACTGAAGAAAGTGTAAAGACAAATACGAAGAAGGCGATACAAGCACCTGCCCAGGTAGCTCCACCCACCATTAAAAAACCTGATGTTTTAGTAGTCAATGACACGCAAGAAAAGGTATCGATGGAGAAGCTTCCGAAACTCAAGAAAATCAAAGACGTGAGAAAAAAAATAATAGCTGAGGAAAGTAGTAAAAAAAAAGAAGAAATCGAAAAAAGCCAAAAGAAAAATGATGTAGAGAAATCAAACTCTACAGTGGAGGAACCGATAACTGTAGCCAAGGAAGTGTCAAGTACAGAGAAGAAAACAAAAAAAGACAAACAGAAGCCAACAGATGAGAAAAAAGAGAAGGGGATGAGGGTCAAGCCTGAGTTGAATAACCAATCAGAGAACAGGGTGGCTTTGCTTGAGAACGGAGACGGTGTGCAGCCTGAGACAACCAAAGGGTCCGACTCACAGGTAGTGGCGGCCAACCCGCTTATAAAGGGCAACACTATAGAGGAGAGTAAGCCTTTAGCCTTGCAAGACCAGGCTACTAACATGCAGATTGTCCCACGAACTGAGGACGGGGTGGTGGCCCAGCGTGGTTCAGTGAAATTTAACAGGCCAGTGATACCAACCGATGTTGACTCCTATCTTCATTGTTGGTGAGTGCATCTTACATCTTGTCTCTGTTCTCATGTAATTTTTCCTTTCAACTTATTCTCAATGGTTCGTATATGTACCTTTCATCTAGGGTGTGGTGGACGAGAAAGGTGGACATTAGAGTGGTGTATACCCTTGTTTTCGACCCTTTTCTCCCATGTTTTGACATATACAAAAAGGCACCTGTGACCACATATGCGAGCGTACTTTTTACTGATGCATACGCATCAGTTACTTACTGTCTAGTCAGGTTGGCCCACAAAGACTTTATTCCAGTTTAGTTCTATCCTTTGCTAAATGCAATGTATATGCGGTGGCTCCCTCTCACACAGGACCTGGACCAAGGAACGAAGAGACATGCTAGCGGCTCAAGGTGTGTTATGATTGACCCCTTTCCTTGCATCCACGTCTTTTTGGCATACTCTTGCTTTATGATTGAAGCACATGATTAAAAAGAGAGGCTCACAGATTTGATGTGACAACACACTGTGGTCCGCATGGTGTTTATGTTATGGGTTTTGAGTGTATTGACCAGTCCATGTATTCCTAAAGCCGTTTTTGTCGACGTTTTAGTCTGTCTTTGTACTATGGTCTCTTGTGTGGCTAATGGAGGTTTGGGTTATAGGCGTGGTGTGGAATACGGGCAAGTTTTCTAAATCTGAAACCGATACTATCCGAAAAAACATCGAAGAGTATTGTAAGGTAAGTGGCTGCTGGTATAGGTCAATGCATATCGACTAGGGCCTACAGGAAGGAGGCCTCCGTATATATATAGTTTATCTATTATCATGTATAGTTTATCTATTACCATGTTTAGCTTATCTATTACTTCCACCGATGTGTGCTATAGTGTCCAAGGCGCTGAACGTGTATGTAACAACCAGAGTCGTGGAGTGGACCCCATGTTGATGGCCTTATCCAAGCACACAAGGAAGAGTCTTCCCGAACACGCTGATTTCTGGGTGGCTGCCTGTATGTGTATCTGTGTATTGCTATATTATTACATTCATTTATAAGCATGAGTCATGTATGTATGGTGTTTATGAATGTTCCGTTATATGCGTGTAGGGATATATGTATGCATATGTGGTAATGCCGTTATATATTTAATTCTGCGGACTAATATATATATATATATATATATATATATGTATCCTTATGTGGTCTGTGGTATTGGCGTGAATATATATGCCTGTATATACATATCTACATATATACATATATACATATATACATATAGCGAGCTGACTGGCGATAAACAACTAGACACCACACTATGTCTTTATATGGATGTGAGTCTGTTGATATATACATATATATCTATCTATCTATGCTTGTTGTTACCTCAACATTTTAACCTATATAGATATATTAGACAGAGGGGCATTGGGCGTTGACCTATAAAATGAAAGGATGTCAATATTTTATTTTTTCATGGATAGACGGAGATTGGAAGTGGATATTCTAAAAACACTTGGCCATATAAGTATATGTTCTATAAATCTACCAAAGATACAACGACAATATAGAAGGTAGACCTGTATGATCAGACTACCACCATCCCTTATCTCCTCCTCCGCTCTAATCCAATCATTATAACTACCTCTCTATTCCAATCATTATTATAATTACAGCTCAAGGTATTCAACGACCAGTGCGGCTAGTGCAACTACGAATCAGAAGAATGTACAGTACTGAGAACAAGAAGGGAAAATACGATCCTGAAGAAGATGCCGAGTTGAAGAGGTGATGAACCCAGCCTACTATACTGTACTAGTCTGCATGTTAAATGGCTTTAGTTCTATCTTTTGTTCTGTTCCTTTACCTTTATTGGAATACATGTTGGTTTCTTTGTCTTATAAACAGTAGGATATGCAAGTAGAAACCAAAGTGGGGGTATTCCATCTAGCCTACCAGACTTCCATAAGGTTTGATCTGTACATTCATACAGCCTGTGGATCCTTGCTAACACTCTTACTTTATTCTTTCTTGTTTCTCTCATCGTCTTCATTTCTTGTCTCCTTCTGCCTCTCATATTTTATATTTCTTGCTTTCTCCTATAGACATTAATAGATTTATTTACCGGTATACACATATATATTGGTGTACCTATACAACCTATACCCTGCCTTACCCCAATGCATGTTACTGGCAGGTTAACAGCGCTCTACAGTAAAGACTGGCAGAAGATTGGTGGGCTACTACGCCGGTCAGCCCAGTCAGTATCGTGTCGTCATATGTACCTCACTACCGTGGTGGAGCATAATAGGACGGGTAGGTGGTGAGCTATGGTCTAATCATACTGTTCAAATATCATAGGTTAGCTGAAAGTACCTATTGGTTTGTATCCTTCTATTTTATAACATTGCTTTAAGGCTAACATCAGTCTGGACCCTATGTATATGGGTTGAATATGGTGTACGGCTTGCAAGACCATCTACACTGTCAGAAATCTAGGCCACTAGGGTCGAGGAATGTGTGGTTGGTAGCATTGGGGATGGAATGGTGATAGCGATGCTATATTACTAGTATAATATTATATTATAGGCCCCCTCTCCTATACTACCTGTGTAGTATATAGTTGTTAACCTCTAAATGACCTTAGGTCGCTGGACCCTTGATGAAAATAATCGCTTACTGAAGGCTATGGAAGAAGTGACTGGCCTTAAGCCAGGTAAGTTTGTAGATCTATGCAGTGAATTTCATTGTCAAAGGTCACACAATGGTTGTCATAGTAATGACATGTCAATCTGTTCAAGCCAATTGCTTCTTTTTCTTAGTATGGTTTAAAAATCTACTGACCTGCTATTGGACTACATGTTCAGACTATTATCATATATACATAGGTATTCCTTTATGATATGGTTGGCATGGATACAATGTGACCCATTTGCTTGTACTCTGACCGCCGTTAAATTTGTTGTTATTTGATTGGCCTTTTCCGGACCTCTCTCTCTCAAGTAATTACGTCATCTAGCATGTCTTATGTAGAGTTTGCACTATTTAGATCCTTTCCTATACGCGTTAATGAGCCACATGGGGCGTTCACTGCTCACCGTATATATATTACACAGCAGTAAAATCAATATATATATATACCTGAGAAAGATAGAATACCATCTCAAATTCACACATGATTCCCATTGGTCCTGATTAAAATTGTAACCTCATTGGTATATATGTTATATGCTGTCCTATGTTGTGAGGCCCTTTGACCCTATGTATCTGGTAGATTATAATATAACACTCAAAAGGTAACCAATAATTTAGTAGTTCACTATAAATATATAGCCTTATTTCTCACCTCTAAATACACCCTAATGCATGTAGGCGACAAGCCCAAGGGCGACATCCCCTGGAACATAGTGGCTATGCGGGTGAGCACCAAGGTGGCAAAGCAGTGTGAGCTGCGGTGGTGGGTTGTTTTCTGACTATATTACCGTATCATTGCTATTGGTGTCTTCCTATGCTACCCCTGTCAGACATCTACCCACATATATATCTTATTCATTCCATACTACACTCCTAAGGCACAAATACTACCTTCTCCTTCAATTTTATTATTTTCTTGTCCTCTTATGTATTTGTTTTTGTGCATCAACTGTTCCACTTATTACGAAAAAGTATCTTAAACGAGCACCCTAGAAATGTGTTTTGGCAATTATAAGAGGTGTAAGACTAACATTGTCTTCCTGCTATATGGAGACCCAATACTAACATGTAACTGCACATGACCTATCACCTATGAACTTCCCCACTTTATGGGTCTACAGGAGCGTAGCTAGTAACTTTATTCATTCAGCACGACAGGGAACCAGTTGGGGTAAAAAGGACAATTATATATTGATAGATAGGTAAGGCCCATCTCTGGTAGTTGTATGTGATATAAAGCACGATCTTCCCCTGCCCATCCCCCTTGTCTGGCTGTACTATGGCGCCCTCTCTGGCTAGGTTCTTTTGATCTCTCTTTATATATCCGACATCGGAATATTGTGTATGTCAGAACCCCAACCTACATTTTGCGGCCATTGTTTCATTTTTCCATTTATCTGGATACCGTACGATTAAGAAACCTTGATGATCCTGCACTAGGTTTATTCTTACAGTATTTTTAAGAACTTAAAGCCTTATCTATAATATGCGTTTGAATGACAACACGAGTATTTTGGAATTATTTTCAAGGTAAGGGGATCAATCTGACACTGCAATGGGGCTACAGGCTAATTGCCGAGGGATTTGAAGACGAATCTGAAATCCAATGGTCTAGGATTGCCGATTTTGGCTGGTAGGTAGCTTTATACTATACATTGTTTAAACCAATGACATTAGACGACGGGGTTACCATGGCCTGCCTATTGTCAAATATGATAATAGCATTGCCATATTTGGCACTAAGGTATAGGTGCTGGGAAGTGTTTAAGAACTATATTATACAGTCCCACCTTTTCATTGGCCGTGATATGTGGTCCCTTAGGTCTCCGATGCCTTGCCCCATTCCATATATGTGCGTGTTAAAATTTAACTATGACCCCTTCATACACACACTGGTATAGAAAGCAAACTTGCTCCATCTAATCATCCAATCATATCATATCATAATCAGCATTTAAAGCTTTGTAAACCAATTTGCCAATCATAAAACTTATCTTCAAATCTCGATTGGAGATCAATTGACATAGTCCTATTATACATATGTATGCAGACATTTTATTTACTTTTACGTATATGTGAAACGATATTCAAAAGCCTTGTGACAGATGCAGCAATCATACATATCCTGCGATATATATATCAAATGAGACCTCTGAATGTAGATTGGCCCCTCCACGTACATATATATGCAATGATTTCCGTTCAATCCAGCCATTATTTATATTTTGTTGGTCTGTCGATACAAGCATTGCTCTACTATTAAAGTTACCCAACAATGGCCTTTACTCAAGACGGGAGACTATATTGGGTGTAGTCCCATGGGCCAGTCTTAATGAGTGTTATATTGATTGGTTGGCTAGTAATGGCTATTACATATGTTACTACATTTGATATTTAATTAACCCTAATAAGGGTATGCACATTTCACCTTCAAGTCTTTCCTCATACATAAATCTATTATCATTGGGCCGTGATTGTTCTCAAATAAGACCCTGAACTGCAGGGTGTTTGTTTTAACTCTCCTCTGTAATTGCTTTATGGAAACCAATAAGATATATAAATGAATAATTAAAAATGATCTTTACAACTTCACCATTTATTTCTAATGTACGTAGGTGGATGTAAATATATTAACATTTATGTAGAGATAGTAGGTAATGCAGATATATAAAGGTCTATTTAATGTAGAACATAGGGACTGAAGCTATGTATCGGGGATAGAGGCCATTTCTAACAGGTATGCTGGGGTTACAGGTCTGGTCGATGGTTGGGCGAGCACTTTCGCCATTTAAGATCACTCACTCCACCCGAGCTTCGTTACCCTCTTAAAAGTAATTGGATCTCCCGTGTATAGTCATGCCTGTATAATTTATTATCAAAATGTTGTTGTGTAAATCTAAACATATATATTCTACGCTAGAGGATAAATGCTGTTCCTGCTAGGTGAACTACATGGTTGTGGCAATGACATTCCGAGTGTTAATGTGTTCTTCTAGCGTTATGCGGGCACGGGCACATGGCATTTGCTTGCAAGCTACTATACAGTCTGTAGTAATACTAGGGGTCTTGGTTATAAGAGATATATAATGATAGTGTGATATTACAATGACGCATAGATTACTAATGGTTGTTAGACATGCTCTTATACTTAACCATAGTGCCGGTATAACGAGTTTAATTAGTACGGTAGATATATGCGATGCGTACGGTGCATGTAGTTCTACAGATGGAAACCAGTTGGAAAGCATCTGTTTGATGCGGTTCATAATGTGAGCCATGTGGCGGTATTAACGAAGGCTACATGCAATATGATTAATAATAGAACATGTGGGTAGGGCCTGGTGAAACAGGCAAGCATATCCTTTTATCATGAAATAGGAGAAAGAAACTGGTTATGTTTATTTAAGAGTATGGTATCATGTATAGGACACATCCTCCAGATCTTTTAAAACGACATGTATTTGCATATATATATTATATATATTGAAATTTCATAACCGTAGACTTTCATGAACTAAATTGTGCGCATATTAATTTTATTGCACCAACTAACCTATTACACACTTCTTATAGCCCTGCTATATTACCTGAGAGACACGGGTATTGGCCTAATGCAAGAAGGACAAAAGGGAGTTAAGGCGTATAAGCCAGACAACCCTATCCCATCTAGTGACGACGACGATGAAAGGGAGGTTGCCTCGTTAACAACATAGTTTTGTCTTTGAATATTGAACTTGTTCTGCTCTAGTATTTGGAGTGGATACTAGCAAGTATATATAAGGTTGCTATTTAGAGATTAGTGTTTGTTGGCCATGTCTCTGTGTTTTTTTTTTTTTCTTACCCAGGATGGCCGTATATATGCTAATTTTCGATCAGAATGAAATATGCCACGTCACGTGTATGTGGCGTGGCACACCTATTCCTTTATACTCGTAGGGACGCACTGTAAATACGATGCCAGCCTCTCAAATAATAATATTATTGATCCTATCGAGTATATATAGTTAGTTGATACCTATGATTAAATTTTTATTTTTTAAAAATGAGCTAGCAAATTAAAATAAATAAATATGGAAACACTTAATTAAGTTGAGTGCGATAAAACAATTCTCATGGTTCTGCCCCTCAGATGTGAAAAGGATTACACCATTTCTCGAAATTAGTATTGCGGTCGTGTTAAATGTGATGTATATATATTATTACATTAATCTATATTCCATATATATTAAGTCCTGATTGCGATGATTAACTGGATTGTTAGGTTGGATACTGTAGTTGATATGCATTTAGTTTACATGCTACTTTAATAACATACTTTATGAATATAGTAGTAGTAAAAAAATATATTAGGAATAAGATAATCGGAAACCCACGACAACAATCTTATATAAGAATCTAACAGGCCTCAGATACGAACTGAATTTTTTTATGTTAAATTAAGACATAAACTATTACTGTATTAATAAATTTTAAAATGTATTTTAAAATAATTTTAGCAATGTACGTATATATGACTTGTAATTTATTATTTGTTCTATCTCATGATGAATAACAAAAACTCAAACTTAATTGTATGTTCTTTTAAATCTCTACACTTAGATTTCACCGTATCTTTTCTATTCTTTTTGTAGCATCTGGTGTTACCCTGAAGAGTTACTATACTTAAATATAATGGTCTAAATTATCTATAACGTAACCGATAACCAAAGGGATGCAATAACCAAAACTCTTTCATCTATATTTTCATTTTGCTTTAAGTATTGTATATTCTTATTCTCATATTATAGAGTACTAAATTATTATAAACTTCTATGTGCCAAATAATCCATATCTGGGTACATTAAGTAATTTAAATTTTATTATCTCATTTGCCTTGTTGATTTAATCTTAGGTGTATTTGAAACTTTATGTACCTAAATCATCAGTGAATAATTACCGTTTAATTAATTTGACAGTGTAGCTTCCCGTTTTCTTGAATTTGAGAAATATTTGTATAAAAGTACATTGAAAAATATATAAAAAATTTATTCTTTACTAGTAAGAGATGTTAAGAGTCCAACATACGTTTTCAATCTAGGTTAAGATTGCACTAACACACAACCATCAAGTATTCCTTCAAGTAGCACTCATATCATTATCTGCTGCCTTCCCCCTTTTGTGTATAATTCTTTCTTGTCTTTTAACACTCAGTACCTAGTAGTTTCACTCTATAGTGCTTGTAAATTTGGAGGTCTCATGATGTCTTATATTACATATATATTGGTGTATTCAACATAGTTGTATGTATTAATTTTGGTTGACTTAATACTTTCTAAGATAAAGTTTTAAAAACTAAAGCAAAAAGCAAAGAATATAATTATACTCGTAAAATAGTTAAATAAGAAAAAAAAAAAAAAAAAAAAAAAAAAAAAAAAAA
>NAOQ01000020.1:267079-304472 GCA_002751075.1 Ichthyophonus hoferi
AAGAAAAGAAGTAGGAAGTTTGATGTTGTTTATATTGGAATGAAGAAATAAATCACTTCTAAGGAGAGAGCATTTATCAGCACAAGGACCGGCACTATGTATAACATGCTTGACATCCTACGATCTGGGCAGACATGAGAGCCTGGCACATAATAGAAACACTGGCTACCAGATCAATATGACTACCTCACTACGAAATAAAACCAGGGTAACAACTATCCCTATGGATTAGTATAGTTTCTTTCTTTCATCTATACTAATATCGCCTGCCCCCAAGTAGGCAATCATTAGTAAACCGCCAATCACTGACAGTGTCTGGAAGAAATCATATTTTACATAATCATATTGCCAGGAAGGGACAGCCCAGAAGTCGTTCATTATAAAATTGAAACCAAAAAGGATTACTAGCTGAAAAAGTGAGAAGAGGAAGAGGATCAAATTTTAAGTCAGAATAGAGGAATGAAAAAGGAAGTGCGTAGTGTCTTTATAGTGTGTAAATAATATCCAGATCATGGGTTATTACGTTATGCTATTCATTCCTATCAGCCCCTTGATTCAATAAAGCCAATAGATGTCCTGCCATCTTACAATCCTCCAATTATTACTCCTTCTCTCTCAAGGTATATTACAACATATTCCCAGGTATGGGAGACCTTTAATGGGGTGTACTAAAGTCCTTGTCAATTTTGAATGGTAATAGTAAGATTATCAATATTACTTTATATGGACTATACGCATCAAGTTTGACCAAATATACATACATTAACACTTACTCGGGCAACTTATATCTAAGAACTTATTTCTTTTCATTATGCATACCAATATCATTTGCACACAAAACCCAAATCTCTAAGTAATTACTTACCAAGAAAAAGGCAGCCAACTTGGCTTTAAATCCTACAGCTACACAAATAATCAAGGCCATATCTGCTAAGGTAACTCCCCAGCGCACGGAAGACATATCAGGGTGGACCAGTGTAAAGAACATAAGCATGAGAAGCAATCTTCCAGCCAGCTGCATATAGGATGTAGTCTGGTCCTACAGGCATAGGTCAGGTAGGACCTATATGGGCTTCATTCACGTATATGTATATGATTTTTAAAAAATTAAAAAAACACTGTCATGCCCTCCTACTTTAATAATACCTAAGTGGTACCACCGACAGTAATGATATAGATATGCACGTATGTTCTATGTCTTTAAATGAATCTCCTCTGTTTATATATAGGTTGTAATCATACTTTCCCACTTTCCTCGGTGTATTATACTAAATAAAGATCTTTATAGTAAGGCACTGCATTACTTATGTTCCGCATCTACGGATCTGGCTATCCTAACAACGATGGTATTATCATGCAAGGTGGGGGGGGGTCTATAACAATAATCCTATAGGTAAATGTATGTGTGTATATATCTATCGGTATGTTGATAAAGATATATAATAAAAATAAGTATCAAAATTCCCAAAATGTAATACGTTTAAAAACCAATATTCTCTTCCCATTGAGACATGATTAGATATAAATCAGGAGGGCCCACACTAAGTGGTTATACGGCTGGATCAAGAAATAGTAAATTACGTAAAACTACACCATGCATATTAATATTAATGTACCTATTGGGCATACCAAACATTACAGAAACCTAGATCTATACATTGAATTGCGTGCAGGAAATAACTGATTTTAAAAAAATATTCTTACTGTGTTGCTTAATGATGGCACTCCGGCATAGTCAGATTTTTTATGATTACGCGAGTCAGCCAGGAGGAGGACAAGGGAGCCTACTAGAGCAAGGTTGCGGGCCATGAATTGGGGTGACCATATAAGACTGTATAAGATGGTCTTGAATAATATAATATATATATATATAGTGTCCGTGTGTAGGTGTAAATATTGCGGGAGAGAGAGGGCAAAGAGGGCGGGCTCTAAAATTATTATATCATTTAAGACTAAAGCGTCTTCTCTTAATTTAAATTGTTTTTTTTTTGTAAACCTCTCTCTGGTTTATTCAAGTACCGTATATAGATAATTTAATTATTTGCATGCTTAATACATATTACCCTAATATTGTATTATTATCTAACTTATAATTCTGTACAAGCAACTGAATGAAGCTGTTGTTAATGTTAAGATTTCACGGCAATTTAAAAGCCCAATATTCTCATACATATAATATTAACAAGCGGTTATAGTAGAAATCTTACGAGTAAAACATATTATTTTTAAATCTACTAACAATATGGCAAAGGGGCCTATTTTAGCATTAAAAGTATAAGATAGAAAGGGAAGTAGGAAAACAATCTATATCTAGAGCAGACAATGAATACCATAACAACTGGTAATTATCAATAACAACCAAGATCTTACCTGAAAGCCTACTACAAAAAATAAGGCAAACACGGCCTTTTGGGAATGTTTGCGGGCTAGAACTAGGGCAGCAGATGCCAGTTGAACCACACAGTTAATAATAAGAATGATTATCACCACTGGGTATGGGTACATACTTTGGAAAAAGTTTTCCTGTGTAGTAATACATACCACCCAATCTATATTAATGGCATTGATAAAGCAATTTGTTCTATTTTCGCCTTTTCTGCCTGCTTTATTCTAACTGCATATAAAATTAAACTTGTCTACTTTTTTTTAAAAAAAAAACCACATAAATAATTTTGTTGTTCCTGATTTATCCATATATACATATTTATAGATATTTTTACTTCCTACTTTCTCTCTTTGTTTGGCATTTATATATGTGCATATGGTAAATAATTTACATCAATGAACTTATAACTGATACTCCAATGATAGCCTAATGTCTAGCCCTCCGTATAGTTATAAATGTTACTAGATGGTGTTTTAAAAAATATCTTAATATGGAACCCGCTACTGGATTTTTAATTTTTAATTTTTGTTGTCTATATTCCCATTACTTTTCTTTTTTTTTTCTAACCAAAAACAAAAAAAAAAAAGCTTTTTCATTTTGAGCTTTCCTGAATTCTACAATATACAATAAGCAGGAGTTGTTATTTGCATAGAAATCAATCAATGGCGCATAGTAATAGTCATGTTTTATAGTTAGTACTCGATGAGAAGGTAGTGTACACCGGAATAAATAGGAAGAAAAATACGGTTATAGAAAATCAAAAGCCAAGAACAAAGAGAAGTTCCGGAACATGACAAAATTTCGGGAGAATATACAGTAATGGTTTTAAGTGAAAAGAATGACTCGATAGCGGTGGAGATGTAAGGAAAAAGAAAAGTGGAAGAACATCTATTTTTGTATATTATTTGAGCAATATACTTTACCTGTTCTTGCCAATAGGTAATCATACGAACACCATCATCAATAAAGGTGGAGACCAAAAATAGACGAGCTATGTGTGGTATAAATTTCTTGTTCGTTTTAAAGCATGCTTCTACATTATTTTCTGCCACATCCAAGATTTTCCAGGGAGATACCATTTTAAATATTATAGCAAATGATGCCTTTTGAAAAAAAAAAATGGTAATCGTTATAGTCTTAGTTAAACAAGACTATTGTGTTTTTCTAAAGTATCAAGCGATGAAAGGGTTGTCTATCAACTAGGGTTTGTTTACATTATGGATGGGACTTTAGTGCATCTTTATTTTCATTGCATGTTTCACATTGTTGTATGATCGATGCAACTAATCAACAATTGTAAATATAAAATTTAATGCTTATTTAATTGATGCAATTATCTTGGTTTTTTTAAAATAATTTGAAATTTTTAAAGTTTGATTGTATTTATTGTTATTTTTTTTGTAACTAATATCATTCTTAGAGAGAGAGAGAAAAAAAAATAGGAAAAGAAAAAGAAAAAGAAAAAGAGCCATTCATAATTGTCGTTATTTTTAATGTTTTGTATTGCTGTTCTAGCCCTATTAATATGTCGCCAATAAATGTTTGAACCAACATTCCTGAGATTAGGTGTTAAAAGGCTGCTTGCTAAATTGGGCAATATATACATATGCTGTCCTATAACCAAAATAAATAAAGAGAATATGCATAAATCAATAAAGTGATTCTATTTTTCTTGTAATTAATAAATTAAAAAAACTATTGAAAATATTTATTTTCCCTTTATCTAACTTGTATAACCTTAACTTTTATCTTTAATCAATCTCTCAACAAGTGATTGTAGGTGTCAAACGTTTTCCTATTGGGTAACTCACCAGAGGCACTGTGGACTATAGTTCTAAAGATATTGATATTAGTGTTCCAAATAAGAAATATTGATTTATTTTTAGCAGATGATGGGTTCCATATTAACAGTTCCTTGTTGGTAATGATATCTGGCACAATTATTTAATTACAGTGAGATGTTAGTATAATATTTTCTATCCAAATTTGCATATATTTATTGGGGATTCCAATCAATGCTGAGATGTCTCAAATTGATTTCATTATTTAATCACTCAAATCAGTAATAGCTTGCTGGATGAGGACGCTATTATTTTATTTAAAGAGGATAACTTACAATTACAAGAAACTATAATGGGTGATATGATAACATTTCATGGATGGAATGCAAGTGAAAGGCTGAAAAATGGCTTGGGAAAGAATATACCAGTAAGAAAAAATATGGTATTTAACTTACATTATCAGAGTAATGTGTGTCTTCTATAATTATGCTTATGAAGCTTGATATGTCCCCAAAATAGGATTGGATAAACAGCAATATAACATTCATGATTATTGAATGTATATTGCAGGGAAATAGTTTTACTGTAAGTCAACATATATGTCGCCCTGACTTTAGATAGAACCTTTGACTTATACTCAGTAAATGTAACACAAGTTACCAGCTCATCTTAATAAAGTTGTTAAATTCTCTACGTTGTAATCTGAATATTCGGATTATGCTTCCTGCTCTAATGTTGAACGCTTATTACCAGTACTGGTCTCAGATCTGGAATCCATGTTTACATCCTGAGACTCTGGGGTGGGATTCTCTCCCTCGAAATTGCTGGGGAAGGTAACTAATTGTTTCTTCCTCTCCACCCAGGGGACGGATCCCAACTTCTAGCTAGTTGACTTTTTCTTTTTGGTACAAGTCAAGGCCACTAAAGGCAAATCCACATTCTCAGAGTCTTCAGACACCTTTTGTGCTTAATAGGAAACGTAAGTTTAGTATTATTAAATAACTGAAATCAGAATCCCAACTCAGTCTGAGAATGCTGGTTATATAGTTGTGAAATCGAAAGTCAATCCAGTTGATCATGTGTAGACCTTGTGTATCCAATAGGTACTCTTACTTATGAGTTACCTAATATTTACTATTACCCTATTGTCCAATACGTCTTCCGCTGATCCTTCTGGAATCTACTTATCCCATCACTTCTATCACCTAATTCACTGTAACTCTCAGCCACTGCTGGTTAATTCTGTTTCAGACTTAATTAATTATCATTTTGTCATGATCAACTGCCGTTTGAATATTTTACTATAATCTTCTTAATACCTTGAGGCTAAATGCTAAATAAACGGTAAGTTATTCTTATCTCAGACATCATGAAGTATTTGTACATATACTGCAACACTCTAACACATAACACATAAAGTATTATTAATGCACATTTATGCTATTAACAATAATCTAGGAACACTATATCTAGTAATCTAATACTGACATCATGTCACCAGAATCATGCCAGATACACTAGTAAACATAGTAACTATCATAGCAGTGGGCACTGCATTTTCAACATTTATTGAAACATCTGAAAAGACTTAGTAAAGAATTCATAAATAATCCTAGGTGTAGTCTCATCTGAACTCTTTAAAGTCTTTGTTAAAGCAAGTTTGCGTGCAAATAAAGATTATTTTCGATCAATAAAATCATATTCCTTAAAATGACTGCTTATTGATTAATCTTGCAAGATCGTCAATTCCAAATAAACACAAAGCTTGGCCGAAGTTCTAGTACAAACGGATTATGAAATGATTGGTCCAGTATTGGTTATTTGAATAGCGTTCTTAATTAGGTAAATTGATTTACCAGTACATGGAATGTTAGCACTAACGTTAACGAGCAAATTGGTTTAAAAAGCCCTTCATAGTAGAGCACAATAATATTACATCATCATCGAGACAAGAAATAATTCTGGTGTGCCTCTGTGATTTTCAATGAATTGCATTAGTTAATAAGGATTCTTCTGGTAAGTCCCATTGACATTGATGAACACAGCTATGATTGATAATCATGATAAATGGATGCTGCAGAAAGGATAAAAGGAAAGGAAACAAATAATAAGAAACACGGGATAATAACGTTTCAACTATTATAAAACAAAGCTTTGCATTTCTTATAAATATGTATACATATATACTTTATCTTAATGATTAGAAATACTTGGCCTGTATTCTATAATCATCGTATCTTTGTTGTATTGTCTAGTTCTCTACTAGCACTTGAAAATAAGCGCTAGTGTTCTGAAAACCTTTCTCCTACCAATAATACTGAGAATTGCTTAATCATTTTCGACTACAACAATACTCATTACATATACGCAAACTTAATACCTCTCACTGATTGCACACACTGTGCTATAAGCACTATCGTACCTAAATGAACTAAAGTAGGAATCCCCACTTCAGTAATAACTGAATATCATCGTAATGGATATCTAGATAGAGCCAACATATACGTTTTCTCTTACGTTGCCTTCTATTACAAGTGAATCAGGGCTAAGAACCATCTCAGTTAGAAATAAGCTTATCGGATTACACATAGAATACACCCACGCACGATTTTAGCCAATGCCTAGTAGTATACGAAGTTCGGGAAACAAATATGATATATACAATTGGTTGGCATAGATAAAACAGGTGGTTGTCCCAATGAGCAGATTAGGTAAGGATAACCAATCAACTAAGTCGCTAGGATGTTAGATCAATTTAATAGGAGGAAGAAATATAGTAAGTAACTTATAGCTATAATAATTTCAATTACATAGTATTCTGAAAAATTAACTGGTGCTATCTATTGGTGTTAGATGATGTCAGAATCTTCACTGCTGAATGTTGATTCTGTATCAATGTCAATGGACATATAATATCCCTCTTCTACTTCACTTGATTCGGGAGTTGTAGTAATATCATAGTCCTCAAGGAAATTTCTTTAAGTATCCTCGTCACTTGTGTCAGAGCAGACTTGGACGTGTTGCTTTTTCTTTCTTCTTACAGATCCCAAGTTATATGCTGTTTCTGTTGCGGTTTTACATTCAATCCTAATTACTGAATGAGTCGGATTTTCTTTCTCTTCTCTTAACAATCATTACTACTACTTAAACGGACATAAATAATGAACTTAACCTTTATTGTTACACTATTAAATCAGGATTTAGACTAAGTCTGTGATTACTGGTCATATAGTTGTTGGTTCAGAATATCAGTTGAACATGTGAAAAGCATTCGAGATAAATGCATTAGCGAGTGTGTACTCAACCTAACTGCTATCTAACCTGTCAGTAACATTGTGTCCAAAAATTATTCACATGATCATTCTGTGTCATTCAACATAAACATATAGCTCCATTCAAAATATATACATGTCATGGATTTAATCGTTTATTGGTATTAAATCTTATTTGAAAGACAAGACCCCTTGTGCGGCATTTCGCACGCCACCAGACGTGATTTTTAGTCGCAAAACAGACCACAAATACGTTAACCAATGAAATATGTGCCTCATATTCAACTGGATTGGTTGCCAAAAATAATGTATTTCACTAAAATTAAAACAAGAAGTAAGTATTACTCACCTGGCTAATATATTAAAATATTAATTGTATAATTTAAATTATTATACAATAATATTATTTAAAAATTTATAATTAAGCCATGACCACATGTCTTATCTCTGAAGCACGCGAGGTCTTATTTTTGCAGTATATATAAGATCACAGCATCGACGACACTATTGGTGCGATGATAAAAGTTGGAGTAAACGATCTTGGAGCAAACAGTTGGTGTTATCTATTGGTGTTATATGGCAATCCAATGAGATCTATCAAAATTGAACCAACCAATGGTAGAGATCTTAAAGTTACAATACTAAGCCTATTTTAGTGTTATGCATGTAACAGAATGCTTAGGTGTGCTGCCAAGTACAAATTCTAATGGTAAAAAATAAAAACATGTTTTAGTATATCTGTACTCTGCGTATGCAAGAGGACACGTTAAAATACCCCTTACTTATTTGTGCATTCTTTCTCTTTTAAAACGAATATAGGTCACAGGAACGCTTCTGCCTAACCAATGCCTGACCAACACTATTTAAAACCACGGCAAATTGACGTTCTAAATAAGCCATTTCGGATCATGTCGTGCAATCCTGGTAATATATTGCTGAGGCATTCTGTCTAAGATAAGTCCTGTTACCTCGCTTAATACTAAAAACATGTCCTAGCATACGTGTACTCTGTGTATGCAAAAGGACCCATTTAAACCCCCTTTAATTTGGTATTCCCTCTTCTTCTAAACAAATATAAGTCACAAGAACGTTCCTGTCTACCTACCTATTATTCCCAACATGATAGCAGAGAATGCTTAAATAGTCTATCATGGACACAAAACTTGGAAATTCTATTAATTCAGCAATACGCAAATACCAAAAACATTTTACCTCAACTATACGTCTATTCACTGACCTCTACATGTGGAGGCTCAAATTTAGTACACATACACATTGTTTTCAAGTCTGAATTTGAACTATCAGCATTTTCTGCCTCAAAATGACACCAAGGTGACGTACAAAACTACCGGGCAACAATATTTATATCACCTCGGCTGCCAGCCGTCAGAAGCCAATTGCCAAAACCAAAGCCAGAACCATAATCAGACTGAGCAAAAACATTTAACATACAATTTGGTGAACTGTCTTCCATTTTTTTACATTAGGTGACATGCCACAGTCATAGGGAATGTCAACATGAATTACCTAATTCATTTAGTGAGGTAAAAACCTACAGCTAATTAGTCTCACGTTAATGTTCTTTTCATATTTCTTTTTCACTTTTTTTATACCTTAGGTGAAATATTCCGTCTAAGCCAAAGGGAGTGCTTAAACCGGAATATTTAATGTTGGGAAGAATAAGTAGAGACAGAGCGTTCCTGTGACCTATATTCGTTTAGAATAAGAGGGAATATGGAATTAAGGGGCATTTTAGTGTGTCCCTTTGCAAAAGTCTGATCGCCACCAACGAGTGATCCATTTACTGCGTCCAAACCACCATCAGCTACATATGATGAATTTTCCGAAACCGCATCCTCTGCCTTGGATGATGACACCGTCCCCATTTCATCCACCACCTACGATAGAAGGTGAGGACTAATTGTTCCAGGGAGAAACAATCCCACACTTTCAAGAACCGATCATCACCCATATAATTTTTACATCTTTCAAATATGAGAAGAGAGTAATTATTTATCGAGTCTTGATGCAAAGCGCATTGGTTTAGCGTAGCGACACTTAGTACGATAAATTTAATTGTTAGTCAAATACTTATTTATAGACTATAAACCAGTTTATTAGTTTATTGGAACAGCCCGTTAATCCAAGACAGCTACTTATTCATAGCCTGTCTTCTTCATGAAAACGGACGAGTCCATAACCGTAAAGGAAGTATACAGCTAAGACTCGGGTGTTGAATCATGACCGACTGAAAAAATAAATAAAAATAAAGAACGCGTTAGGAAATGTGTTGTGTTTTGGATTTGTTTAAATATCTATTGATGATGTTGGTTACAAAATCGTTAAACACAGATGAGTAAGCAGGTTCGAGTATGGCTCAAGATAATAAGTAGATCAATAATTGTACAAGATATTAGGTAGTTATATAGTGATTTGATTTAATTGCATAGTATCTTTCAGCCCGATAGATTGTCGACCAGCTCCAGCACGTGCAAATGCGGAGAACATAGGATATTGATAAATTTAGTATTCCCTTTCTCTAAACGAATATGAGTTACAGGAACATTCCTGCCTCTACTTATTATTCTGAACAATATTTAATGTTTAATACCCGTGATGTCCGGTAAGTCATCTTCTAACGAGAACTGTACAAAACGTAAATTCGTTCTAATTCCCATCACCGCCGTCCGGTCAGCGAGAAAAGACTATAAGGTTAAGGTAGACTTCCTAGTGATTTAGAATAAACAACCGAGGAGTAAGTTCCCTTTGAATCTCTCGGGCGATTTCAACTTATCCAATTCTACCTCTACGGATATTCTATGGTCAGCGGCAAATTTGGAGGAGCAAAGATTACCCGACTTTGCAGCTGACTGCGCACATACCGCGGAGCACACGGATATATCGGATATATATCCTATCTACCCGGGAGACCAATGGATTGGTTCTCCAAAAAAGAAGAAGAGCATTACATCCAGCCATAGCACCTCTCACTGATTGTGTACGCTTTTTAGCACAAGCACGCCTAAGCGTGTTAAGGCAGGAGTCTCTGGAATAGAATCGACATTGAAATGTTGAATTAAGTTAAATCGACATTTTTCATATGGACATAACCCTGTATGACTTAATTGCAAATCCTTAGTATATAACCACTGAAATCTATCTTGGAATGTAGTCCTTTTCAAATGATTGGCCCCAGAATAATAGGTTCGTTGTCAAATTAGGATCCAATTCCATATCTTGAGCTCTGGTCAAGCCATCCGAACTCTCGGAAGTTACCGGTAATAATTGAAAGTTATTAAAATTACAGTGACTTACTGCTGAACTAATAATTAGCGGCTTAAATGAGAATATGCAAACCTGCTAATTGAACTGAACCCAGCCATAGCTTTAGAGGTGCATACCAGTCATATACTTAGCAGACACAAAGATATACCAGTTCTACATGACATCAAAATAGTAGAATAAAATAACAGCAAATTTAAGGTTGCTTCCCTTAGGATGAAGTGAGACGAGCTAAGGCTTTCTGAAATCCAAACTGAACAAATTAGACGATGATGTTGTCCAATCTAGGGTAATCTGGCAGCCAGCGGATCACTGGGTAGTATATATACATTCCCTCTGCAGAATCTTAAAATAGACCAATT
Source organism: Ichthyophonus hoferi (assembly GCA_002751075.1). NCBI lineage: Eukaryota > Ichthyosporea > Ichthyophonida > Ichthyophonidae > Ichthyophonus > Ichthyophonus hoferi. The sequence continues at coordinate 278,163 of NAOQ01000020.1, forward strand.
ATCTGGCCTTAATAAAAAAGGAGGCAATCATTTGTCCTCGATTGGATCAACTGCTGATTGGAACAAACTGTCAATCTTACAGCTTTTCGTATTCGCTACAACACTTGGGGTGTTTCCTATTTCGTTTACTTATAGGGGGAGGGCTAAGGTCTTTAGGAAAGCAAAAGTAGGATATCAATTCACTGCGAAGGAGGAGCCTTTACAGAAGAGGATATTTACTCGCTGAATAAATAAAATTTATAAACAAATTTCATAAAGAGAAGGTGCACGTTCACAATGACTGACATGGCAGACACTGTTAAAGGCCCAGTGAAGGGCCCTTCAAAGAAGAAAGAAAAAAAGGAGGTGGGTGGAACATTTAAATAGGATAATGCCTTATTATTATTATTATTATTATTATTATTCTTATTATTATTTGTAAAATAATCCTTCTAGCAGCCGTTATATGTCAGGAAAAAAGCAAGCCTATTTGTCTACCTATTCCCAATAACCAACTTACATTCTAATCTGCAGCTATACAGACTATTTTCACATGTATTCTGTATAGCTGCAGATTATGTAAGCAATAGGATTATTAAAGGTATAGTAATGATTTTATAATCAATCCGGGATTTCCTTTCCAAATATACATTCAGAATAGATAACAGTGCTGCTTTTGAGTTAGAAGGAGTTGACCATCATTTAAAATTCTGAAGAAAGGCAATAGAGAGGGATTGGTATATGTTAGTAGAACGGGGTCAGACTAACGTAGCAGGGAAACAGTCATCCAGTTTCACCGGGGCCAGCTTCTTGCGATGGCCTTGTATTGCTTTATTCATCTGTTTGTATCACTTGCCCCTAGCTTAAAGTATTTCACTTTCGCACATATAAATATACTTTAGTACTATTAGATTGCTTAATAGTTTTTCCTTTTTCTCATTATAATTCCGTTTATAATTTTTTATTCCTTCTTATTCCCATTGTGTTTAATTCTTTTTTTCAATGTACTATTTCTAGGTGGATATTAAAATTATTTTTACGTGCAACAAAGGTAGAGACAAAGTTCACCATTCTACGGAATGTCCTACTATTGATGTAACAAGTAACAGCGCCCCTTTCCCTGTGCATCTTTCAGCTTACTCAGTGCAGTGTTTCATCACAGAAAATTCCGCGCGTAGAGGAGGCAGCCACACCCACAAAGAAGGCGACAACTGAGGAAGTAAACAATACACCCGCCCAAAGCAACAAAAGAAAGGCCAAACAGCAAGAGGTAAGGGCAGAATCAGACGAGGGAAAACAGAGCGAGAAGAAGAAGAAACAGAAGACCACAACGAATGATATTATGAAGGGTTTCCCCAAACAACCTAAAAAAGCCTACAACTTCTTTGTGAAGGAGTTTCATTCTGAGGCCAAGAAGGTTAGAATACCTTCTTCTCCCTCCTCTCCCTCTCCTTGTTCCCTACTTTTCACTTTTTGTGACCCTTTTTATCTTTATAAATTTTTTTGCTCTTTGTTTTTCTTCTATTTCTTAATCAATTACGATTGTTTTTGCTCAAGGTTTGTTTGCAGGCTTGCCCTTATTATGTGCTTGTCGCCTTTTAAACTGTGTTATTTTTTGTTGGTAGTGTTCCTTTTACATACATTGAAGTTAATTAGCATATGCATACTGTATTGGAGGGGATAGTAGTGCTAGCAGACAATGGCGGAATAATTTATTCCCTAATAGCACAAAATGTTGTACATGTATAGGAAAATACTAAAGGGTTGGCATGGGTATGTGCAATATATATATACTATATTTGTGTGTCTACAATATAACACAAATTATAGTTTTAAGATTGATCTAATCATGGACCCACACAGAATGAGGCGATTGAACCATACACATTTAGTAAGGTGGGCCAATTAGCGTCTACTAAGTGGAAGGAGATGGATAATAGTCAACGGATTCGGTACGAGAAGATGGAGGAGGGAGAGAACCAACGCTATGAACATGTACTGACTCTTTCTCCTTACTTCACTTTATTCTTTCGCTGCTGTATTGTCTGAATTCATTTTCCTACTGTCTTTGCATAGCACAGAGTAGAGTATAGATTAGTAGAGTATAATAGAGTAGAGTAGAGTATCCAATTTGTATTTATATAATACGAACCTCTACCTCTAACGTACGAGAGCTTTATGTACCTATCTAATACATTGTTTCTCTACTAGGAATATGACATCTTCCGCTCAGCCCACCCCCATGTTATGATTCCACCACCTAAAAGTCGACTCATGGAGGCCGGTAAGCGCATCTTATTTTAAAGTTATTTTGTATGTCAAGCCCCTCATATACCAGTCTAAAGAACTTGATACATTTTAATTTTCATTATCTATGTACGATATCATTTAAAAATAGGTTGAATATAATATATAATAACAGCACATAGGAAGAAAATTAAGCAAAATAAGAAGATGCCCCGAGGCAAGTACCAGACATACTATTAGACATGCAAACAGGGTAAGCTCAATCCTAGCGAGAGAGGTTTTGGGGTCAGTAAAGGACTAGTAGCTAGATATATAAAGATAGGAAGATGTTTGCGACGGGTGACTATACATACAGGGTTGGGCGCACATCACGCTAGATAGAACGGATATAAAAGATGTAAAAGGCAGGAGGACTACTCTAGTAACTAAGTTTTAGAAAACAATACAAGTAGTATTTCGAGAACAACACAATGATGATAGGTAGACATGCAGCAATTAGTGTATGGCATGAGAATAATAACACGTAGTGAGGAAAGAATAGCTCACTGGGTGAGGTGTCTGCAGCGAATTCCTTGGGCATCCAACGCACCAGTATATATCAATTATTTCTCTCCTACAAGTTTGAACAGCTCAAGAATGTAGGCAGTACTGCTGTAAGGGACCCTCCCCCTCCTCCTCATCCTCCTATCTTTTCTCCTAATTACCACACTATTATACGTACTATTATACACCCACATTAATACACATAAACATCTGCATGTATTTATACCTTGCATAGCCCTTTTAAGCAATCAATCCAGTGTCTCTTTTATTTCCTTTTTTTTCCTATATTCTTTTCACGTTCCAAATGTCTTTCATTAATATTTTGGTGTTAATATTCTTAAGCTGCTTCTTTAGGGTTTTTTGTCCTTGATTAAAATCATTCAAACAATCATGATTACTATTGGAGGTGTAACAACTATTTATTCATAGGTGAGTATAAAGTGGACCTTCAAAGAATGGGCAGGCTATGTCAGCTGATATTTATCATGGTGATAAGGGAGAGGTTGTAAATGGCTAGACTGTAGTAACAATTGTATATAGGATATAGGATATATGTTGTAGGATACAGTATACATGATACAGTATATAGTAATATATGATATAATCTATAGTATATAATGTATAGTATATAGAATATGGATTGATCTACTACAGTGCCTAATGCCTTGCTCCTTCACAACCAATAGAGTCTGGCCGATAAGTCAACTGCGATAGCCCAGGAGTGGAGAATGATGCCTGCCAGTGAAAAAGCACTTTGGAGTGAAAAATTTAAGGTATTAATCCCTCGGGGCTGGGCATGTACACGTAGGAGTGCACTTATTGATGCCTGGTGATTGGATAGCAGGACATCACTACTTCTTCTTTTGATACCTGTGCATGTGTTTGCCTGCTATGGTGATTGTTGGGCAGATCTCTACAGGATGCTGGGGGATGGGCTGGCTGTAATTATTTCCAGATGGCATTGCATACCCTAGGGTCTTTCACTGGTCAACCTCGGGGTGGGGTTTACTGTCAATAATCTTACTGGGATATATAGGTTGAAACACCTAAAAATGGGCAATAGTCCGGATGATAGTGTGGTTGCCTGAGAGTAGTTACTGGCTTGATAAATGGACCGGCTTGTTTGCTATCTCTCATATATATATAGATCATCTCTGACTACTACTTGCCTCATTCAATCCATCTGTATCCTTTATGATTCATAGGAATCCCAAAAGGAATACCTCGAAAAGTACAATAGCCTTCCTGCTAAGGTGAGAGAGGCACTGGACGAAGAGAAGAAGCTGAAGCTATCAAAGAAAGCAGCATCTAAGAAAGGAGAGGGAGACGATGAAGAGGAGGGAGAGGAAACTATGGAGAAGGCTACAGAGAAAGAAGAGGAAGATAAAGAGACTAGTTCCCGGAAGAAATCAAGAAAGAATGAACCTGAAAGTGATTATGACAGCGATGATATAAAGATTTTAGACTACAAAAAGAAAGCGGTGCGTGTAGTGAAGGAGACAGATGAGAATGTAGAGGGAACCAAAACCGTTAGTAGCTTTAAGGAGAATGATAAGAGCTCTGTTGATTCGGCTGTGAACTACTTTGACAAGGTTGGTTATTGGTATGGGGTATTCTATGTGCATTTGTGTTGTATATGATTGGTTGGTGTGCTTTATTTATTTTTAATTTTGCTTAGGATACTTTGTTTTTATGTTGGAATTGTCTCTTGCATATTATATATATGATTGTGTACATGTGGTATTGGACAAACCTGTTCTCTGTTGTCTCTCTAGTTTATATAATAGAGTTGTGTATACATACATATACAAATCTGTTTACAGGTTGGGATGTATGGGGTTACATGTATATGAAAGACATGGCTGTTGGTGATGGTGGTGGTACAATACTAATTTTGTAGGAGAAAATAAACACAGACCGGGCTGCCTGAGAGTGACTTCATTTACTGGGCCCAGAAAGAAGGGTATTGTAGGGTATTATATTGTATTATATTATATTATATTATATTATATTACATTACATTATGCACATATGATGCTCTTCCTTTGAACTCCCCTTTATTCTCCTTGGTCTATATCTACTATATCCATCTAGTGTCTATTATTTCTCTACCAGTCTTTGTACCAACATATGTAGTTTTTTCTATTTGAATTATTATTTTTCTCATTTGTCTCAATCCAAACTGCAAGGCTGTACCTATTCATATATACTTGTATGTGTACATGCAATCACGTCATTCTCATATTATTAACCAATAATTGGGGCTAGGATATGTAAAGTACGGTAGACAGGGGAAAGTAAGCTAGGGCAGGGAGAGGAATATAAGGAAGTTAGGGGACGTGAAGCTGGGGCATACATAATACTAGGGAGAAAGGGGTGGTGGGTAATAAGTGATGCCCAGCCACTAATTAAAGCGGGTAGGCTCCACGTGTATAACGAGTTGATCAAGACAGGCGAGAAGGAGGAGGCTATGGTAATGACTCTACCCTAACCCTATAACATTAGTATATAGTACAGTGTATAATATATAGTATATAGAATATAATTTCTGTTATCCCCTGTGTACCTATTGTAAATGTTGACTCTATATTGTTTCTAATATTGAATAGTTAATGGTTTCTTTTAACTAGACACACATTCTAGCAGATAATAAGAATGTAACCGCCGTCACTGCCTCCATAAATGCATTGCAAAATTCCACCCTGTCCAGCATACATATCAGAGACTGTATTTTCATCAATCCACATACAACTTTAACTATTATATATATATATATATATATACGATTATACTGTTATGCATCCTATCATACATGCATGCATACATATATCTATAAGAATCGTACTGATCTTCATATTCCCTCTCTCACTCAGAAAACTCTGGTTGTTATGTGGCAGTCAATGGTGCCTAATGAGAAGAAGATGTGGCAAAGTGAATTTCAAAAGCTTTGGGTACGTATGCTACATAGCCTTGTTTGAAACGTCTTATTATTTCTCTATGTTTTTACACCCCCCTCCCCACCCACCCACCACCCTTTACTAAGATTAAATCACGCTAGATTAAACTGCATTTCTATATACTGTATGTATTGCATTATAATGAGCTAATGCAGACTCCAATACCATACGTTATTATATTATGCTATACTCTATTACTTTAGCCCAACCTATACTAGGACACTATTTTATACACCCTACCGACTATATTCCTTCCACTATACAGCTTATGACACAACGCCTTGAGTCTCCCACCGATTATCCTGTGTACCTGTGGCAGTTTAGCAAACTGTAAGCTACCACCCTAACATTCTGTTGACTTCCTCACAGTTTCTCGGGATCTCTAATTGATTTTTGTAATTGATCGTTGATATTTCTGTACTAGCGTTAGTAATAGCTAATTGGTTTGATCTACTTTCTATGGAAGGCAACGTAGAGACAGGCGTATATGTGTAGTAGGCTCTATCTCTAGATATCTATTACTATTATATTCAGTTATTACTGAAGGAGGAATTCCTACTTTAGTTAGTATACGATTTTCTGAGTTTTGAACAAGCGAGAAATCTGAACTCTGATTATTGTATGTGATTGCTATATATATATTGTACAAAGTTTTACGTGTATTACGAGAACTTCATAATTTTTCCAGTGGGCTGTATGTGTGTGAATGGCTGGGGACTGAACAGTAGGGCCTAGTGATCCGATGATTATTTGCGATTTTGTTGGATTGCCTAGGAATAACATTAGGTTTATAGACTGTCGGTAGATACACCACCATATATACTACATAGTATGCCAGATATGCACTTATATACCGCTGTTTAACTGTTTATGTTGTACAGGCATGGAGACTGGTCTGACTATGGCAGTAGAGCCTGCCATACCCTGTCTGAAGCCTTGTTCCAAGTAAGCTATACATCCCTTTTCCCTTGAACCAGCTCCTTTCCTTATATTTTCCTGTGCATTGATTTACTCATTTTTTCTTCATTTGAAATTTTTCACTCCATTTCTCTTTGTTCTCTCTTGTTATTCCTCTCCATACAGACCACTTAGCACGTATTCCCTGTCTGTATTTTCCTTCTTTAAACATATTCTTCTTAACATATATTTCTTGCTTTAGGCCACACCGTCATACATGACAGGTTTCCTGGTGAATGTGTTTTTAAATAGTGCTAGTAGTTAAGATAGAAGGGTATTGTAGAAGAATATTATGGGGTGGGTAGGAATAGGTAGAGGCAGGGCGATATGTACTTTACCAATTGGAGAAAGGAAAGTACATGCATTTAATTTCCACCTATCAAAGTATTTGAACTACTAACATGCCTATAACCATAGTTGAAGCTGGCAGAGGCCAATGGGAGTCAGATTGTGAAGAAAATCCAAGTGCTGTGGAACCAAGATGAGCACATGGTTGATATTGTCAAGTACACTGGACGGGTTGTAGACAACCCAAAATGCAGTTTCTTGGTCAGAGCCGTGGTTCAGGTTCCTACTGAAATGTTGGCTGGTCTGGATCTGTTGGGAGGCAAGGATAAGGAATTGGATGTGGAAGGGTCTAGTCAAAATGATATGTCAGACAAAGAATAGACTGAAACAATATTTTGAAACTTTGGAGCTTCAGAACCGATTGTTGATTTCATGGTATGTTTATATAGGTGCATTGTGTTGATCTGATGCTTTGTGTCAGGCTCAAATAATATGAATGGGATCGGTATAAAGGCAGACAGATACATGTATCTTAACACATGTAGATACATGTTGTCAGTGACATGTGATTGGAGCATCGTTTTTTATGCGTTTAAGAACCACATGCCGGAAAGATACCGGGCGATCTTTGTGCAGGCACATGTACATACCTAGTTGATAAAAATGAACTAGGTCTCTGGTCATACATACAACTCTTTATTTTCCCCCTTCTCCAATGGACTATATTCAGGACTAAATAAAAGATAGTTAATTTATTTCTTCTTTTTAGATACTGGTGCATTTACACTGGGACAGTTAATCAGACATGACACATTATCAGTTCCATGAGTCTGAAACAGCCATTACATACAGCTAAGAGAGCTTTGCCGTGGAACTAGCCACCAAGAGTGTTTTCTTATTTTGCTTTACCAGCTTCCTTTTATCAGGGTTTATAGTTGTTACAATTATTATGTTTAATTGCAAATGATTAGATATCTGAAGATAAAATCTGATGAAAAGGCCATGAAGATAATGGCATATAGATGTATCATTTAGGATTATGAGTATATCTAGATATAGGGGATCTGCATTAGCGATTTATATAGCACTCGTAAGTTGCCAACTGCATTTCAGGAAATATATTGATCCTACACCTTACCCTGATATGGTATTTACTCATATATTACCCCATTGTCTTAATATCACACTGAAACCATAGATCCATCTTTTACCCAAATTAAGAATATATATATAACTGCTGAAGTATTTCAGCTAATACTTATTGTTTATATCGCATTGAACCTCTAACAATTAGGAAGCATTTAGAATGAAAGCTTCGATTGGTAATTAAGACATCAACATTAGTTAAGATTAGGTTTCGGGTAGTCTGGAGTGTAAATTCGCCATGGTTTTTAAATAATGCTGCCATTGGTTTGAATGACGACACAGTGTAATGGTATGTATACATGTGCTATGTAGATTCATGAATAATTCTTCGAATAGTAGTCACTGATTAGCCTGTTTACAATAGTTTGTATAATCATTGGACTATTTACTCATAAGAATATGTTAGAAAAGCCACGTTGCATTCCTATTGGGGAATGCTTTAAAACATGCGTAATTCAGTAATGATGTAATTCATTTGACTTGACACAATCCAACAAGTATGCAACTGGTATATTTAGACTTAGTCAAAATCTTAATTAGGAGTTGTATTAATAAACTTAAGTATAGATAATTAGTGTAAAGATGGTAGAGAGCTATTGTTGCAAAATCGTTAACCCCGAATGATCACAAAGCTCGGCCGAGGCTCTGGTAACAACCAAATCATGAAATGAATGGTCCGATATTAGTTTAAGCAGCATTCTTAAATAGTAATTTGATTTGTCAGTACATGGGATGTTACACTAATAAGCAGAATTTGTTCAAGAGCCATTCAACAGTAGTATTAGATTTTCGTTATGAAATATTTCTGGCGGAGAGACTTATTTCAGAAAGATAGAAATAAGAAGATTGAGGAATCGGCTGACATATATACTACTATAAGTATAGCTTGTGTGTTTCATGTATACAGTATATCTACATTGCACTACTAATAGTGGTGTGTTAATTATTTTTGTATATTTTTTATCACAGTTACATTCTTATTATTTATATATGGACGTACACTCTTAGTAATTTGTCCAACGTTTATCTAATATGTTTCTTGTTAAAGCAATAATAAATATTAAGAAACCTATCCAAAATCAAGTTAAGTGTATGGGGATATTTAACCAGTGCTTCGTACGTAGAAATCAAACCCCATACTGTCATTGTAAACCTCAGGTGAAAACATATAGTGAGAGGTGCTAATTTAATAAACAAACACCTCTAGCTAAATAGTCTTCTCCAAGCAATGTTTTAACAACCTTCAAGATCAATACTTACCTGACTGGTTTAGAAGCACAATAAAGAACTGCCCACCAGTAACTGGTTGGTACGTACATAACCGAAATTCAAAGTCTGTATCAAGAACCAGAAAATATAAACACTAAATAAATACTGTATGAACATCTAATAAAATGTTCCTTTTATTATCAAGGTATGACTAGAAGCTGATTGCCAAATTCTTCGGAAGATGACTTACCTATTTCAGCTATCGTTTAATAGCTGTTTTAATTAACACCCCCTCTCTAATCAGAGAGAGTAATAATTTTAGCTAGTTTCAACAAGCAATCTAGAATTAGAAGAAAAATAAAACCCTTGCTTGGCTGACGTCCCGCGTCAATAGGTCTATTTATACTTTATTTATAAGCACATGGCAAATGTGTTAGCACTAGTTAGATTGAAGGCATTGAACTTGGTATCAAGATCTTTTAAGAAGCCTAATAACTAAGCGGTTTTCCCTATATATTAAACCCAACACGTGACACCTACCAAATGCAAGCCTTTACTGACTCTCATCTGTACCAGATCTGTAAGAATAGAAAAGAAGGTTGGAGCTACTTTACCTTCTGATCTTAAAGACTCCAATTTTTCAGAGACCATTCCGCCTACTGATACCCCAGTTGCAGATGATATTGAAATCAACTTGACCTAAACTGACACATTTAGATAAACAAGCTCAGAGGACCTTTCTTCTTTTAATTTAAATTACGGCAAAATTAATCAAGGAGAAACACAAATGAGGAGCCAAATAAGAGTTGGACTGAGAAAAATAAGGAGGAAACAAGCCAGGGAGAAGACAAAAGAGTAAACAAGCTCAAAGGAGAGCCCTCGTTAAAGCATTTGTGGGTTTTTAGCATAAAGCGTGACAGTCAAGGAAAAATCACAAAGTACAAGGCAATGGCTGACAATGATGGGTGATTGACAAATGGAAAACCTTGATTACCTTAACGTAGAGTCTCCAGCTTGCACTCTGACTACGTACACCTTCTGTTAGCACTAGCAGCCTCAACGGATTTGGAAGTAGTACAACTTGACGTAATGAAAGCTTACCGAAACAAAAAACTGGTGGAAAACATATATATGCAGCAGCTTGAAGGTATTGAGGACTCATATTTTCCACATAGAGTGTACAAGCCTCAAAAATCATTGTATGGTTTGAAACAATCTGCTTTCATATGACAGTATACCTTAGATATAATTGTGGCAACAGAATAGTTTTTCTCAACCAACTCTGATCTATATCTATGTGTTTCACATGCCACACCAGATTTTCTTGCCATATGTATTTAAATTAATGACACATTAATCAACTCCAACAAATATGCTACCACAAAAAGTTTAATTGCAGTATGAGGAAACAGTTTGAAACTGAAGGATGATATTTACACCTGAATACCTGGGATACCAGATTTGGAAAAAAAATTAAGGTTCTATTCAATTAACCCGGGAAGGACACATCAAGGAGATGTTAAGATTGTACAATATAGAAGATATTAAGCAGACCATGTCTGTCATACTTTTAAAGCATATATAAGACTTAGACAAAGTCACAAACTCAACTACAGGATGCAACATGAGAGAATACCAGAAAGCAATAGGTTGCCTTCTATGAATATCCCACTTAACTAGGATAGACATAGCCTTCACAGTCAGTTACTTAGAACGTTTTTCTCCAATCTATCAGATTTTCACTGGAAAGTGTTATTCCATTTGATGGAATATTCTAACACATTCCAGGACATAGGACTTGTGTGTTATAAAGCATTGGTCTTCAGACAGGTCCAGTGACCATCTGTCGGGACAACCAGTCAACAACTCAAATCTTTGCAAACAAAGAAATCACCAAAAACACAAAGCACATCTGCAAAGAGTAGGCTATACCAAGGAGGTCATTGGGAGTGGGGATTTTGAAATAAAGTCAATCTTAACCCATGACCAGAAATCATACATCCTCATCAAAGCCCTGGCCCCAACTCAACTTATGAATATCTGCTAGATCTTAACCATATATGAGTAAGTAACTTCTTTATTGATATGTGGGGAAGTAGGGGGATTGTTAAAACATTTCAACCAATACTGGTATTTAGTCAAAAACTACATGATGTCTTGTACAAAAATACTTACTATTTTTATAGTATTGAACCTCTAAATGTTAAAAAACAATTAGAATGAGGTTTCAATCAGTCAGTAAAATTTAGACATTAATTAATGACAGTTAACTAATTCGATGATGTCATTAATTGTGTTTACTAGGGCTGGATATTTAGTGTAGTCTAGAGTGTAATTTTACTATGGATTTTTAAATAGTGTTAGTCATTAGTTTTTAATCACACACATAGTAATTGATGATATATATGTGAAATTTTAATCCATGAATGTCTTTTCGAATTGTTACTGATTGATCTGTTTTTATCAACATCTGATACGCAAATTTCCAAATTATTCTTTGAATAATTATTGGACAACCTGTTCCCAAGAAGATATTACAAAATAGGCACATTACATTCCTATTGGAGAGCGTGCTTATACATGTGAGATAATGATGTAATCGATTTGGCTTGATACAATCCAACAACATCTATATAACCAGCATACCCAAAGATAGTCTGGATTTTGATTAAGAGTTGTAATAATAAACTTAGGTATAGATACTTAGTAGAAGTTGGTAGATAGTTATGAGTTACCAAGGCCAAGAGATACCTATAAGGAAAATTGCCAGATTTAAGTGGATATAATCAGTAACTATGGCTTACAAGCCAGTATATGTAGCCACCAAGAAAAAGGAGAAACAGAAAATACAATTCTCAAGGAAAACGTCAACTCCATTAGTTAAGAGACCAGTGAAGCTGAATCAAGTGAAAAATCAGAGGAAGACAAATCATGCATGTTTACTGATTTCCAAGAGGAATCATCACACACTGCCGGAGATTTTAACAAAAGCTAATATTGGTGAAGTGGAAGCCTTGCCTTTATGTAGGTGCCTATACACTGCCTAGCTTTTGCAAAAATTGAACAGCCCGCTCTTACTGGTCTTTTGGCCATCAAATTCCAGTATTGTACTCCAAAACTTAAAGGCAATTGTACTATAGTGATATTGGTCAGAATTTAGATACATTTTATATAATTTTAATATGTACCACTTGGAAAGCAAAGAGTGAGGGACTGTGAAATTTGTACATAGAAGTCCACAAAAGTTAAATTGTTAAGTTGTGATTACATTATGTATATTCACAGGTAAGACCAATTTAATATAGAAATATCACAATATATATATATATATTACATTCACATGCTAATTTTTGTGCTTAGCAGGATTTTTTTCTTGGTACCATTGGCACTAGAGGCATCAACTAGCAATGACCAAATAGCTCAGATTAGTACCCGTATGACATGACTATATGTTAAGCTTATAGTGTTTTTTCTTTCTGAAGTGGTAGTTAAAGTTAAATCCCATATAAAAAAAACTTATTTTATAAAAAATCGGTCACATTTTGAAATAAGCTTACTTTGTGAACATATTGGCGAAGAGTTTAATGCATTTAAACCAGTATTAATTAAACCAAAAGCCTGAAAACTCAACTTAAAAACGATTCTTAACATATGACTCGAATCGAATCGAATCCATATTGGTGGATTGGAATGTAGTTAGAATAAACGTATAATTTAATAAACAGTAATTTAGCGGCCGGTAATTGATCAACTATTACTATAAAAAAATACATGTACTTATTATATATAGACATACACACACCGTTTTAGTCATATACTTAGGATGGGGTTTAGTTGACCCTATGTTGTTCTTTTTATTCCGTTGGTATTCACAAGTCGCAGCTTATCATATAAAATGTTGACTTTATAATTCATAACAAAACATTATCATGTACGCTCTCAGAAGCTTTCATAACAGTCACAAACCGAATGACAACAAACAGTCCTATTTTGAAACAGATAAAAGTACAGCAGCGTGCTCCAGGCTTACAGGTTCAGAAGGAAACATGAAAAAGGGCTGACTGCCAAAGTACACCTACAAAGGTCACTCTAAAAAACCTGTCATCAACAGCTGAACTACATTGTAAAAGCGCGTAAGATATAAATACAGCAAGCACGAATCACTGTCACCACTTATAAACAGAATTCTAGAAAACTAACAAAACATTTTAAATGCAACAGATAAAGCAAAGACCGAAGGCGAATTACTTAAAAACTTTTACTACTATTTTCCATTTTTACAAGCAGGTTCGTCAGGTTAATAATAAAGCCAGAAACTAAGAGGTCGTATACATTTAAGAGACCTACTCACACAGCAACTCCATGTTACACAATAACATGTAATAATATAGAAAAATAATTTTCACTTACTAAAATAACGAGTGAGAACACGAAAACTGATTCCAGAACCTTCATAGGAACACCATAAAAGGACCCAGCATTGTCAAGGCTACCAGAATCAGCCGTGTACTTGACAAGTAAAAGGTCGTATAGAATCAGGTCACATATTTTCTTGTTGTCAGAAGTTCCCTTTTTCTACAATCTATCGACTATTATCGTACTATATATTATGACTATTATAGACTAAAGCAAGTACCATCCTATCCAGTTGGAACCTAGCAGGCAGAGACTGTACAATGCAGCATAACAATACTAGTAGTACTAGAAGGATATCTTCGGAAATACCTTCTAAACTAAGTAAACAATCAGCCCTACTATTGGCTCGGAGGAAAAGATTAAGTTTACCAAAAAAGGCGATGGGAACAGGTCAAAATAATGACAGAGCCAAATACCTGCAAGCGACCCTGTCAAAATATCTTTCTACCCCCTCTCCAACTAATACTGATGCTACTGTTCTGGCGTGTATGACTGTAGGTCAACTACCAGTTCCAACAGTAGAAAATACAAGTAGGATTCAGAGTGGAGCTATAGTGCCGGGGGAGGATAACACCGACTTATGTTCAACCTATAATAGTAGTCATGTAGTACCACAGGAAAGGCCCATTGGCACACCAGAGGCAATAAAAGCGATTACCGTAGGTTTGCAAGTGAAATTCGTGCCAGAAGGCATGGCACCTACAACCTATAGTCAACAAAAGTTGCTCCCACCTACCATACCAATAAAAACAAGCCCCCCCATTACTGGCCAATCAACACAACTTCTTAACCCACTATTAGACCAATCAGTGCCCTCCTTTAATAGCCCTGATCACACAAACGAGATACATTGTACTGTGCCTGCACTAAATGAAAAGAATTCAAGAAATAAAAAAACAAAAGATCATATACTTGTAAAGAAAAAAAGAGTAGCAGGAATGGGGGCAAAACTACGGGCCTATTTAGAACTAAACCACACGGAAGGAGTAAGGGACATGACACTACCAATGGTTGCATTAGATGACGTGCCTATTGTTGAGACTACACCTGCTATGAGACAGCAGAGAAAGAGAGCAAGAGATGAGCAGATAAAGTATGCCTCCTCTCATGTGCTATTTACCCGTCTTTTAAATATTTTTCTTGTACTTTATGCTGCTTGTTTGTGAAGAGAACTATGGATTGTGGTTGTCCTCTAAGCCCTTGCATAATCTTTTTATATTATTTTTATAGCCCTTCTAAAATATTGTTTGGATTATCTACATCCCTGTTTCATGGTGTATATGTTTAGACAATGGTATTTGTGTGCATACAACTGTGTGTACGTCTGTAAGTGTGTATATATGCCTTTGTCTTTGGGGAGTGCCTGTGGATACTTAGGGTTATTCAGGAGCGGGCTTGTTAGTATATTATATATGTTGAGTGCAAATATTTGACATTTATTAGTAAAGGCGAGAACCGTTTTATTTGTGTTGGTCCAGTTATAGGTCCTGGCTACCATAACAGACATGCTTATTGCTCTCTTCTTTTGATTAATAAACATATAGATACATACCCTATCCATCCTCACTGCCTTCCTGTTAATTTTTAATATTTTTTCTATTATAACCTCTCTTATTCTTTTATCAAGGTTCTATCACGCGTGCTATTATTTGACTATTTTTGGGTCTTGATATTCAACTAGGTATAGTACAATACCCTCTGATATAGATTTTCCTAAATGCTATTGGCTTTCTCAACTACTATGTTTGGGGTGGTAGGAATTACAAGGAGACCTGTTGTAGAGAGGAGAGGGAGAGAAGGATGGCCCGACGGGTCAAGGCTGTTAATCCAACTGAGAAAGTAGGTCTTTATAAAAGAATCACATACTATCAAGCGTGAAAGGGAGGTAGTATAGAGGGACCGGCGGGATAGGGTGATGGGTAATATAATGAATAGGGAAGTATGTAGAATTTAAAGCTAGTATAATAGCACAACCACTGGATAAAGGACACTGAGTGTGATGATTGCCTAGGAGGGTATATAATGGCTGACTGGTCGGGGTGAGCATAGAATTGACCTATTGTATCTAGGGGTGGTGTATGTGTCTGACCAATAGTGTGATATCACAGGAGGTCCCTGGTGGTAAACGTATGGTTCGGTTCTCCAACGATCCAAACTATCATATCTACAGCCTGGATAGCTCAGACCTTTTCTGACCTTTCTTTCTTATTGGGTCTGTATCATGGTGTACATTCCTTGGTGGGTCTGTTCCGTCTCAATCAGAGTATATCCAATTATTGTGTAGTAGTGTAAGGTGGTTGGTAGCTTTTACATATTGATATGGTCCCAAACTAGCGACGGATGTATATTATAAAAGGTCAGTCAATAGGGTTGCATGTAAACCACTTTTAGTTAAATTCATAAATTCCTACTGTAGTCGGCTAGCTATATTTCTGATGACTAGTTCATGTCATTGTCTTATAAGGGGCTAATTAGACATCCCATCCCTACCTATTACGTTAATTATCCTTGATATATTAATTGAACACATAATATATACATATATATGTATTGATACTTTACTTACAATTAGATGATATTCCATCCGGGCTATTCTCCATTTAATACACACTTCCCAAGGAGAGATTTTTATATATATTTAGACAAATATGCATACAAAAGATATACATATATAAATTAATTAATATGTACATGTATGCATATGTAGATACCTCAATATAAGTTAATATAACGACACACTCCCTCATACCGTTATACATTTATCAAGAGAAATATATGTACCCCCCAACAAAACCACTTTTATCTCATCTCCTATAGTTAGTATACCGTGGGATTGTGCCTTTGATGGTGAAAGGAGTGTTTTATATTATTTTAAATAAGAGATTATCCTTCAGGGACCAATCACATCGGGTGGATATATGGGTTTGAATAATCACTTCAGTTCAGGCCATTAAATGTGCCTGTAATTATTCTTCCATGAATGTAGTAATCTCAAATACACTAATGATTAATATGCATTATGAATTTGTAAATATACAGCCAGTACTATATACTTTGACCAATTATTATGAGCCTCATTTAGGTACACACTGGTTGCTGTTAAATTTAAATTTATTTATAAAACAATGCATAAGCGCTTTCTAATTAGGTTGACAAAAAGCATAATACTTTTCTTTCTAGACCAGCTAGATGTCCCTTTATAAATCTATGCCAAGCTATGAATAAATTGTGTGTATATAATTCGATCTAGCAGCTACCAGACAACTCGCTATTAGCCATGTCCTATAGTATCCTACCTACGTTGCAAACATTACCTCCCCCTGACCTACTTACTATACATACCATCTTCTAAATAGAAAGACGGCCAAACATCCAGGGGATGATTACCACGGCTGCATATGCCATGGACGGATATGTTATGAACTGCAATAGAGGACAGGGAGAGAGATAGTTGCATTATTACCAGGGGTGATAGATAGTACAGGTCACTATGGTATAGTTAATTATGCTATTGGCATTATCCTGATATTCTAACGTTGTGAATTTATGTTACGGGGAGATATCATTCCATGTAGCTATATGGTTCTGTTTGTCTACCTATGTGTACTTGCCTCTAAGGTGACACTGTATATCCCAGTAAACCAGTTTAAACATGGCTATAATTACTGTGTGTCCATGGGGTATGCATAAGAGGCTAGTTAGTAGTCAAAGCTGCACCAAGTGTTATTCCTAAAGCCTATGGTATGCAAAGAGGAGGGGAAAGTACCTTAACTGGAATCTCTACAGCATAGCGATGCTTAGGATTGATGTCTGATGGAGGTAACAGGGATACCATGAGAGATATGCCCAAGGTCTTAGCGACTATTCGTATTAGTCCCAATGAAGAATAGCCTGGGTGGGATATAGATTAGCATTATATATATGGCCCCATGCCGTACATATGTACAATCTGTAACACATAATCCATGTCGTCCTTTATACGCATGCATGGACATGTTATTATCAAAATAAAGTTATATGTGTTATATGAAGCTCATTAAGTCATCATTGGTACTAGACGGGTAGACGGATACATATTAAGGTTACAAGCATTATTAAGGGATAGCCGAGCATGTATGAATTGAATTATATAAGACTATACAGATAGTAAGTGATGCCACCTTGGCAACCAAGATAACCATGGTGACCCCATATATTCTAATAGGCTATTGTTCAATATCACCCGGCTAAACATTCATTGAATTGTAAAATCTATTATGCAAAGAGAGAAGCATTCTGTATGAATGAAACAAAAAAAAAGAGTGCTGTACATATGTATAAGTAGTGACGAACGGCCAGCCATAACTATAAACAAATATTCAAAAAGGGAAGATATGATGGTGAGATCGAAAGATACTAAATATAGAGAAAAATCCAAAGAGAATCATTGGCAGCATTAGAGAGGGACCAATAAAAGTTCAGGAGATATTAAATCAAGCAATCAGGTTATATCTCGCTTAACCATAGAAGGAAAGAACTTACCTAGAACCAAACGCTTAACTATAATAGCCATACCATCGTGTGATAGTAAAGGGATTCCAGCCTGTATAGGGGTTGGCGGGATAGGTACAATGTTGATTCCGGCTTGTATCCCAGTGATTACACCTAAGTAGACTGAGAGGAAGGTGGCCCTGAGATATATATATACAGAGAAAGAGAGAGAAAGGAAGACGAATATATGTACAAACAGGAAGGCAAAATGATGGTGAGATAATATAAATGAAAGTAATAGAGCTATAATGTTCGTACGGATGTAAATTGATAGTAAACATCTAAGGCAATAACTACAGACCACCAAGTCCCTCATTCATAGAGGCACAGATATTAAAGTATGCAAGATTTATAGCTCATTATTACATCACTATTACATCATCATTTCATTATTTTCAGACTACCATAAACTCAATAATTATCCAATAATCTACAAACGATAAAGTAAACATTTATTTCTGATTCTACTCCCTTACTGGTACACTATACTATACTACACTGTACTATAGTAGTTAAATGCACAAACAATCATGCACAAGCCCGTTATAAAAGCTCACGTATCGCCATAGGACGGAGACCACTCGTCCAATTTAGGATGGATATAGATCAACAGGGCGGTAGCCGCTAGCAATTCTATAGCCCAGGTATCAGACGCCACTAGCCAGTGATCAATTCTACCCGGCATGTCAAAGCCCACATATAGTAGTAATATACTATAGCCCAGGATAGTACCAACCACTACGTCAGGCACAGAGTGGGCACCCTGTAGGGTCGGTACAGTAACATCAATTTCACATCATAGTACAGTAACATAGCATAATATAAATATATGAACAGGAAGGCTAGCTAGGCGGATATTAGGACACTAATGGTATAACACAGCACAATAACATGTATTACCTACAAATTATCACAGATGATCATTTCATTTTATCCTTCCTATGTTTATTCCTTGGTTAAACAGACAGGCAGATGTCCACCCCTATACTACCTATTCCTTCATCTACAACTACACAACATCATTGTAATGGACGAGAACACTCCTAAAAAAATGTAAGGGGGTAGAAAGGCAGAGACACTGGGATGTTAGCTGCCTTTATCACATGGTATATGTATGCTATTCCATGGTAGATATATTCTATACAGATACATGCTAAGATAAACTCACTACTTACCAAATAAAGACGTGATAGACTAACGGAAGCCCACACAAACAAAGGAATGACTCCGCTATATATAGAGCATGTGCCTTGAGACCAAGCCACCAGAAAGAGATACATGGGAAGGGAAGCTGACGCCATCGCGTGGGTACTAGGGAGACCAAAGTCAAGCTCATGTAAATTGTGTAGCTGAAGCTGTTGTTGTTTAAAAAACAAAAACAACGGGTTAATAATATATATATATGATACAAATACTAGCAATGTATACCACTGTTCGTAAGATATTTGAAGTTATTAGCAAGATACAGGAATAAATAATAAATATGGTAGTTTTGATTGGGCAGTTGATATTGTATCACAGGTATACCTAAATAAGAAAGTGTACCTATTAGTTGAATACTTATGTGGGCTTATCTCATCGCATCATTATGTGTATATTGCTATAGTTACCAAAGTAAATAGACAAACTCAAGCTCATGCAGCTAGCCTATCATAGCCAATTTTAAAAAGCATGTGCCATGATTTTTTATCACATTAATATTTAATTTAAGGCAGTGATTGAAGGAAGGTATACTTACAACAGGCTTGGAGGGGCGAGGAAGCCTAAAAGATTCCTTTAGGACCTGTCCTATATGAAAGGTAAGGGTAAAAAGGCAGACTACATGTACCAGCAGGGAAGGGGTTCCTAGCCAGGCTAAGCCTGCTAGTAGCACGACAAACCCTAGTTCATTCCCTAGCTCGGAAACTATCTTGAAGTATAGTGTTAATGCTGCATAGCCTTTAGATCTATCAGGGGTTACACCTAGTGCCTGTTGGACAAAAGCTACAGTGGCATTGCTCTCCTCTACCTGAGAAAATAGTGTGTTAATGTATATATACAGTAGCCACGCATATAGATGCATAGATTGTGTGTATTCCTATATATATATATATATACTAAAATTCATATTTGATGATATATGAAAATATAATGATATGCAGGCAAGTGGTAAAGTACAAATACAGAGTGAGGGTATCTGTTCCCTCCAATAATACCTGTTGAAGTATAACAGAGCATACAACTCATGGTAAATATAGGGCATATCGTCTACCTATACTCTTTTATACAAGCATATAACTGCTATATATTCATCACAGTTACGTCTATATAGGTAAATACCCTTTCCTTGTGTCGGCCAATCTATAAGGTAGTGTGTCTAAGTATATTTCCTAATGCAAATGTTATTAAGGTAACCAAGGGGAACACTAATATAGAAGTACAGGCATACCGTAGGAAGCAAGTATATAAGTAGTTTGTTGTTTATCAAGTTAGGTATAACCATACTATCACAGCTTAGAGATAGATGGTGATAAAATTACGATAGGTTCAATAAGGGTCTCGTATATAACTAAAAATGTACGCCATCACATACAATACAATTCATATACTAATATACAGCGATACATCTATGCAGTATGTTTTGAAGTGTGCATTATATTCCTGTACAGATAAGTTCGTCCTTACCTTCTTCAATAGCCAGGGCCGTACTCTCTCCATCGGTGTTAAAAAAGTCATTTTAAAGTTCAATAACAACCAATGCTATATGATACATAAAGAATAATACAATGAAGGTAATATACAAACGTAGCCTAACAAACTATAGCAATCTGTGGTAGTGTCTTCTTGTCCAAAGGCTTTGGGGACTCCAATTGTTTGATGTACTGTAGTCCTTTTAGCTGGGCTAGCAGTAGTAATAGAAATTGAGTTTAGTCTATTTTCAATAGACAGTTGAGATGGATTTAACGTGATTACAGGCGTAAATGTTGGATCTATTCCCAGTTATCTATAGTAGACTTAAAATAAACAGAAAATCAACTTTTTCCTTAATGTGTTTAAGTGGGATAACACAAGGTGACTGAACAGAAATAGTTTGCTACGTTTATTACTTACTACTACCAATTATATTGTGAAATTGGCAGCAATAAATAAATGCACAGCTTTTGTGCAACGATGTTCTTACAATTGACCTGTATCGATTTTATTTTAGTATCAAATTAAAACTAAGGTCCGACAATTATTGGACACACATTACTTTAATGATCTTACCTGGTATTTTATATCATGAAATATTAGTTGCTCCTGTAAATATCTATCCGTGTTCCGATTGGATTTATTAAATTAAACCAATTATTAAATGATATTTTGACATATAGTTCCCAAGTTAATTAACTACGTTAAGTTGTAATTTAGATGACCGAACACCAGGTGATAACCTGTAGTGCACCGTGTGTTTACCTGTTGACTCCTTTAGCCTAATATGGAAGTGTATGTATTCTCATTTCTGAACCTCCTTCTCCCTAGGTCTTAGCATCCACTACTGTATAATATGAATATTTATCTTCGATGTTTTCCTGCTATTTTTTTCTAACTTTATGCAAGTAATACTCTGCCCAAGCCTACTTTTCTTAAGTATACAGGTTTACAAGTTAGTTAAAGAGCTACGTACGTGTTGATGTTGAGGAGCAGTTTTTCTATACTCATATGTTCATTTTTCTCTTAACACTATATCTTATCTACGGCTATATAGTATTATTTTCTATTATATACACAACATCACCTAGCCAGTTTCATAAAATAAATCTTATATAACCCTCTCCTATTTATACACTAATATATGCATATGGTGGCCCTCCCTAACAGACGGAATCCACTCGCTGCACTTTTAAGTAACTATGAAGTGTATGATTTATTAAAGACTGGACAATATGCCAACCCAGTGAAAAAAGAGAAGAAGCATGGGAAGGACAAGGTGGACAATACAGAGCGAAAGATCTCACCTAATGTTGTCACTGTCACATATGAGGTCAGAGCCTTTATATTTATGCTCATCTTTCTTCACCATTGTATTATTTCACTTATTCGTTATATTCTTTATTCCATATTTGCTATCTCTTTTTCTATGTTCTCTCTCCCTCTCACTTCTTATTTTAAAATTATTGCAACGATTCAACAACTTAATAACTATACGCGCGCACACATGCAAATGCCCCCTGCTCATTGTGAATTATAATTCCTTCTTCTGCAGTCTTGCTGTGAAGTAAGTCTACTACAAACTGCTTAGCGTGGAATTTTATTAATATATTTAGCTTGCACTCTATATGCATACATACTCCTAAGGTCCTTTTCAGCGTTAACTCCCTTTTTTTATTATTAGGTAATTAAATACCTAGAGGATACGCTGGCAGCTAAACAGACAGCAGCCTCAGTAGAGGGCCTTCTGAGAGCCCTTCAGCCCTACAATCTAACTCGGGGAGAGAAAATGATGATTCTCAATCTAGGTCTTACTTCTGAGGTTGATTTGCATGTGGTGAGTTGGAGAGGGTAAATATGGATGGATGTATATAGCTATTGAATGGAATAGGTGATCCTTTTCAACCTAGATGCTTAGGATTCAGCTTTAGTTATTCATATAAATTGTAACGAGGGCTAACTAAAAAGGAGAGATAGCACAGGGTCGGACTAAATAGCCATTATTGAATGCATATGATGATTATTTTGTATGCATATGGTCTATTTGGGGTTGCAATGTATTTGTATTACATATTGAAATGATCGACACTGTAAGGAGCACTGAATGTTATGCGAGTTCCAGATGAATATGTAAAATTGAAGATGACCCTCTAATATTTCCCCCTCTTTACCCGCCATTTATATAGTCACCCTCTTTTGTACTATTTTTATTTGAGCGATGTGTTGCGGATAGTTTTCTTGGGGACATGTGTGTTATATTATTATTTACATGGAATAAATATATTGTTGTTTAACTTCTAATGAATGGATGATATTTATGCAATTAAGTAATGTAAATATTCATAATTGCACTATACTGACATGGAATGACAGTAAACTGGATAGAACTTCTATTAGCTAACACGTTGTACACTCGTTCCTCTCCCTATAGTTCCTTGAGGAATGTGAAGAACGATTGACTGACGATCAGATCCAGGAGGTAATCCGATTGGTCAAGTCCTTTATCCCAGAATCTGAGGGTAGCAAAGCAAACTAATTGTTAATTATTTTGAGTATATATTACACAATATACTTTACTTGATAATATTTTAACTTGGTGGGGCTCTTTATCTTATGTTTTTTTCTTTATTCTAATGAAGCCTTGGTGCTATATGTATATATATATGTTTAGTTGAAAAATGATCAATAAATATCTACCTTTGGGAGAGTACCCCATACTCGACTAACTACATGAATAATGCCTGTCCCATTAGCCATTTTATGCCGGTTATTATTCTTGCTTTGGTTTCTTGTGCAGAAAATGCCCTGATCTACATCAAGTTGCAGTTGCTTTATTATGTTGTGAGACAATTTTACATGGGTTATATATGTTTACACACATTATACAATTTGTAGCCAAAAAAACTGATTGTTGATGGAGCATAAATCTAGTCTAGAACGTGATCCAGTGCAATACTGTTGAAAATACAAACTAAATTAGTAGGAAGATGCTTCCAATAGAAATATAGTTTAATTTCCACTTACCACAACTATTGACAATATTTTATAGATTAGAAGCCAAACACAATGTTTCTCTTAAATGCCAATGAACGTAAGGCCAATAATAATATTGGAAATAACATGGGGATTGGTAGTTTTTGTCTATTCACTATATTGGCCCATGCGGCCTTCATTAGGACTAATGAATATGAATATTGACAACATATTGCGTACAATAGCGATACTTACTAGAATATCTTTTTAACTGTCATCTACTTGTGCCCGCAGATTATTTCCTCTTATGCTATGTTATGCTATGTTATGCTATATCAAAAGACAACAAGACATTCCAATGAATCTGACCATCAACAACGCATCATCTTGAGTTGGATCATTTTAACTTTTTAACTTTTTAACCATTCTTCATCCCTTGTATAAGAATTTGCCGATTTACCAGCTTATTTTATCGGCTATCGGCCAATAATAAACACCACCCGATCTAAACAAAATGTATATAACGCAAAGATATATGTCAATTCTCTTAAAATTATAGTTCGGTTCCATCATTAACATCAGTATTACTTAAAATGTCAGTTAAGCAATTTATATCTCTATGCCTAGTTGCGGCATCAGCTTTTGCGGCCCCTGCAGTCTTCACTGGTACTGCCTGTCCATACGCTAGCCTCGATCATTGCAATAAGAACCAACGGAGTGGAGATTACTGCACAAATGTAGTGTTTGGACAATGCATTGCATCTCCAACTGTATTCGATCGTTTTAAGAACATCTTGACTTATAACCCTCAATCCAATACCATCAGTTATCAACGTTATACTGATAGCACATGCCAGAGTCAGGACGAGACATGGTCTAGTCCGGTGCCCACTGGTCAACCTGGTGAATGTATTGGACCCATCGCCAACAGTAACAATATTGATTTTTATGTCCGCGTGACAGTGCACCAACATCATCCAAATGTTATGTATAATCATATTAATGATGAGCAGGAATGTGACGATTCTATTGAACCCGTTGCGGCCTAAGTCTGCATTGCCAGACTATTAGCATATAGAGTTACAATACCCATGTCGATCCAAACAGCTGTACGGTCTATTGTGTATGTGGTTGGGAGATGATCTGTACGTTATTTCTGCCCTTTCCGATTTTGTTTCAGGCCTTTATATTTATTATTATTGTGACAGGACGTACGTTGTTATTGATTAAATTTCGCTCAATTTAACGAACCTAGGAAGTTATTAGAATAAATTGAAATTCGATATATGAATATAAACGCTTTTTTATCCTACTTATAACTAATAAATAAAAATGTATATATCCCAGTAAGTTCTCTTGTCTATGGTGCAGCTCTTATAATATGTTGCAGTAAGTAGATTTGCTACAATATCGTTAACTCGATGAACACGTAATTAATTATTACTACGTGTTGTCGATACATAGTTTGCATGTAGATAACTAGCCTATGAGCCATATAAGGAAACACCACGAATATTTTATGATTGGCTCCATTCAAGTTATTGAAATTACGTTGATGTTAACCAAAAGTTAACACTGACGATAAAACAAGGTGTAAAAGAAACCAAAAGTCAATAAAGGACGCCCGCTCACACACACGCAGTATCAATAGAAAAATACGAAGTTCTCGTAAACGCACACAAAAAAACTTTGTATTTAATTATATATATAATATACGTCTAATTTACCAATAGCTCCCGTGTACAATAATTAATGTCCAGATCGTTCGCTCGTTCAGAGCTCAGAGAACTGCTTACTAGCATTAAATAGTGACGATAGTTCTTATTTACATCGTAATATATTATCACTTACTAATCAATCTCATTGTCCAATTTTTACATTCGCACTCAAACACATTAAAGCATCTATCCCTTCTGAATTAGAACAAAGATAGAATTACTACATCCAGTTTCCTGAAGAGTTGGTGTGGGCCTAGAATAGAACCTAGCAACTGAGCCTTAAAGACAGATCTAATCAAGATTACTAAACTAGAATTTTTAGTTTTATTTGATTGGATGGATCAATAAAAATTGCCCCTTGGCTTTCGGGGGCGCACCTAAAGTAGTTTATTAATTATTGCAATGGCGACTGGGTCATATATTTTTAACCCTTAGCCTATCAAGATAGAATAAGGTACTTTAGTATCTCTAATAGCAATATGATTCCGCAGTCGTCAATACCATTTAATAAACCAATTCCGGTGCGACCCCAAAATCCAAAGAGATAAGGGCAAAGTTTTATAATTAAAATATTGTCTTGGATCCATCCAATCAAATAAAAAGACAATCTCCGTCAACTATAGTTGATTATTTTTAGTTCAATTAGAACTGATGCTATGATATGATACGATAGTATA
>NAOQ01000021.1:2551-22326 GCA_002751075.1 Ichthyophonus hoferi
ATAAAATTAATTAACCTCTTACTTATGACAAATGTCTAATCCCTTAAATCGCGGCCAATCCCACATTAACAAAACTAAGTCATACTTTGATACCCCAAGACAGAACTAAGAACTAATTAGTGATATTTGACAGTATTTTACTGATTGATGGGTAAAAATATATCATTTACTAACTTAATATTCACAAACATAAATAAATGTTCATGGAAACTTCAATTCTTGTGAAGTGCAGCTACCTACAAAATATTGGCAAAGTAATTATAGTTATAATTATTTAATCAATTTATAATGGGTCCTAAGGTCTTCTATATATAAATTACTAAATCTAGAAATTATAAAGAAGTGCTGTCTGAGGCAAATTTGAGACTCTTGATTCTGTAGTAATGCTCAATAAAAGCCGCACAGTTTATTAAAATTAGAGTTGTGATACGAAATGATACACAGATATAGGTTTAGCCCCTCTTTTTTTCAAGAGGCTAGAAGGACAGATTGCTCTCCATCTATTAGGAACTCCCTGATAGATAGCTACAAGTGAAGCCGCCCTGAGATAGGGTTGTAGACTTACATATATGACTACGTAACATCCCATGCTAGGAATAAATTGTTATGTGTTACAAAGGTGGGTAATTGGAAGCATGTAGATCATGCTAAGCGACAAAAAAAAACGTCAATTGCCGAACAAAAGCTCTTACATATCATGTTCAGGCAAATCAAGCCAGCGTTGGACCAATCAATTCATAATCCAGTTGTTATCATAACTTCGGCCGAATTACGCCTTCATTCCGAGCTAACGGTCTTGCGACAACTTTTTTATAACTACTATTAAGAATAATATTTTTTAGCGACTGAACAGTAAAATATGACTCAGCCGTTCTGATACCTTTATTTTTCTATGAGGCCTTGTATTTATTTATATTCTTTCACTCAAAACTAGTTCTGCATAATTTCTATCGATATCATGTCATAAGTTCCATTAAGTTAAAAAATTAACAATTACTAATTGATCACTCTTAATTATAATATTTATATTTAATTGGTTGTATTTTTTAGCGTCGGTTTATCTCTATGAATCGATTGAATTATCGACCTTTATAGTATACTCCAAGCTAAAAAGAACATAGATTATTTGCAAAAACTCCCTATCAATATTACATATTAACGAACGTCTTTTCATTTAGTAGTAACCAATAAAGGACTGAACCCCAAAAGCTCATTGAACGCTTTAGCTCCAACATTTATGTTCTGAAAGCACATTTCCAGCTTATATAGTCTGAAGCCGGGTTTCCTAAAAAAAAAAAAAACCCCTCCCATTTCACTTTCTGCCAGTTGCACTATATAAAATCCAATTCCACAGATATTAGTGATATTTGGGTGCATTTCTTTTGCTGCCTAATGGACTAGTTGATAACGCCGCGTGTTCATGGTGAGATTATGATTGGAGAAAGATCAAGCAACCTGTCCTATTAGTTTATTGTGACTAATCGTGATGGGTTTAAATCATTCTGATCAAATTCACACTGATAAGTTTTAACACAGGTATGTATCCTTGAGTTATCTTAGGTATCTTAAGCTTAAAACAAATAATTAAATATTTTCTTTAGAACTATCATAATGCCATGCCTAATGAAAATTTATGTTTTGATTTTATTTTACTAGTTCTAAGTAATTTTGGGTTCTAACTATCCGATATATAATGCTAACAAATGTCATTCCAAAATATTATTTAAAATCAATCACCTTTTGATGCAAGGCGAAACTTAAGACCCTATGAAAAGTGGGATTTAATTTAATCCGTCGATATCATAGCTGCAAAAGAAATGTGTTTACCAATGCCTCACTTTGGCGCCACTCTTAAAATTACGGGGGGGCTTATAGTTGTAATAAAAAGGGCTAGAGCCTTTTATTTAATACAATACCGTTTTAATATCTTAGTCATGATTAATTGTACTAATCCACTTTATTTTGAAAAGGTAATAATTAATAAGTGATGTGAAAATTATTTTTTAGCAATTATTTTGAGTAGCATACAAAGATTTTCTAATTAATGTTGCTATATTGCGGAATTTTTCTTCTTGGTAATATTGCTTAAATGCCAATTCTTTTTCCTAAAATGTGAATATCTGAATTCGAGTATTCATATGACAACAACCACACAGTCGTCGCGATTGGTATTTAAGCAACCAATAAGGTATTATAAGAAAATTGTTCCATCCCTTGGTTTATGTCATAGGTCATACGCATTTAGATCTTAAACATGAGTTTTGATATAATATAGAATATTCTGTTACAAACATTGACATAGTCAGTTAAAAAGGCTATAAAAATATTTATGTTATACATTAAAAATTATTTTAAACAGTTAATATTTAGCATTTAATACTATTGGTAATAATAGTAATAGTAGGGAGAGACGTTTATTCTCTTTACATTTTAATCATTCTCAATTTGGCGCACTTATAGTAACCAATCCTTATCCAGTAGAGCATGAAAAATTTAGTATAAATAAGGGAGTTAATACCGATAACGCCACGAACAGACAGTCCAGTATAATTAGTTCTAGATACATCTAGAATATAAACACATATATATTCATATAAACAGCGTGTTCAATAAATATTAACTACAATATGAAGGCGCTTACCACTATTGCATTTATTGGAGTATGTCTAGCTTCCCTTACAACTGCTTTACCTACATTACTTTCGAATCGTTTTCAACATGATGGTACTTTCTTCCCGGGTGAGTTGTAGTATGGGAATGAATAATAGCAGATCTTTTAGTTTACATGTTTAGTAATAGTCGCTCTCTTCAATACATTTATTTCTTACTTTCTTTTTATGATAGAATATACACAAATCCATATACACCACTCAAATCAAAAAAAATGTTCAAATGTATAGCCTCCCGTCTTTATCCACACATATTCACAGACTCGTACAGACATTAATTATGCTCATTAACATAACTACAATTTTCCAGGCGGTTGGATGGACCTAACTGATGTTAAGACTAGTACCAGTATAGATATAAACCCCAGTACAAAGATCATCAGTTTCATAAAAGATGCTCATACTAGTATTCAGGCTTCTGTCTATAAACTCAATGATGTAGATATATACGAGGCTCTTTCAGAGGTATGTTCCCTCGGTATTTCTGTTGTTGTCTGCCTTAGAGTATGCAATTATAATGATACATTATTAATTAGGTTTAAGAGTTGATTGACGTGGTTTGATATAGTATCTCTTGCTTATAACCACACGAGAATTTAATTATACGAACAATATTTATACAAGACAATGTGTGTACAATAAAAATAAAAATCATGCAACCTTTTAAGAATTCAAGTATAATTAGTGTAGTATATACACAAGCATAAATGTATTTAGTGAGATCTACTTAAGCTGGTAGATAGAAGTAGTAGGAGTTTATAGAGAGATTGAAAATGAAAGAGTAGAATAGGATACCACTAAGATATAGTTATAATTATTATTTTTATTATTGCGTGGGGTTAACTGGTAGTTTTAATATAACAGAGGCTATCACGTGGTATATATGTCCAAATTGTAGCTGACTATCACCAGAATCATATGGAGAACTCTATGATTAGCCAACTAGCCCGTCAAGGTATGTAATAGTGGTGTAGGTGTATGTGTATGCGTATGCGTATTGGTATTGGTGTAGTGTAGATATAGTGCCTTTAATTTTGTTTTTTATTAACCAGTGTGTGTAGGTAGATATTTTTAAATGTATTTTTTTATCTTGAAGTTGAACTGGCGTGTGATTTATATATATTTAATGAGAAGAGCGCCAACCATTTTAACTACATAAACGTTTAAAATACACATTTAACCAATGATACTATATTTTCTATGCAGGTGCTCACGTGAGGCTTTATGGTAGCTACGATACCAAAGACAAGTTACATGCTAAATTTTCTATCTTTGATGGCCGTGTTGGTGCTGCAGGCTCTAATAATTGGACCAAATCATCCAAGTAAGTTGGGTTTGATTGGCTTACAATTAGTATTTATACCCCAATCTATCTCTTAATTCCGTTAAGATAAAATGTATAGTAGCAATTGGATAAAAGCGTCTAATGATGGTTGAATTCGATTTGCATCGAGTTAGCATTTATACACTAATATGTATAGGTATCAGTCATTACCAATGGGTAAATCGATTACAGATATACGTTCCCATATATACATACTCACCAACCCTCTACTGCCTATAGGAACCATAACGTGGAGCTGCTCTTTGAGTTCAAAGGAAAGAAGGTTATGGCCGATTTCATCAAGGGATTTCATGACATTTGGGATGTGTCTCACTCCATCTAAATGGCATATAATAATATAATATATAGATATAGCTATAAACATGCCATAAATCTTAGGTTCTGTATATAAGTGTGTAATTATCGGCTGGTCCGCATAGTTTTACACAATATTGCCTTCAATGTCCATCATATATATATATATATATATATATATATATACTAATTGTATATATGCATATCTATATGCATATAAGATTATTAGCATATTATTGATAATAAAATTGAAAGAGTGGGTATGCTCTATAAAAACTATAATATATGGTTTGTATCAAAATCTGTGTAAGTTCTATTAAGTTGTACACAGCTGTCGGGATCTCCAATTTTATAAGCTGGTGGTGGTTATCGTTTGTTGGCCAGTGTGAATGATAGCTACTTGATTGGATCTGTCTTCAATACTCGTTTGCTGTGCTAGAGGATCTATTGAAGGCCCATAAACCAATTCTCTTGGTAGCTGATATTGTAGTAATAATACCTCTGTTCTAACTCAGAAAGAATGAATGTTTGATGCGCTTTGGTGCGAATGTGGAAATTGCACAATGAGATCGATCATTAAGTGGAGTTATGTTGTTATGAAAGTAAACGCTATTGTCACTATCAAATGTCGGTAAGCAATTTTCTGACTTCTGAACGAGTGAGCGATTCGAGGACTGATTATCGTATACGAGAGCCAGTGGTAAATTAGAAGCCAATCTCAAATATTCATATTAGCTCATCCAACTCATGATGGATCAAAGAGACCCACTAGAATTGTCTGATCTTACTACACTTAAATACTATTATGTCTTTATTTAGGCGATGAATTGGCTCTTTGTCTTATTGATGATGTAATGGTGTTCGCATGTTGCATACTAGGACAAGAATCAGTCTATTTATTATCCGGGCCAAGATCAAACCTACTTATTCACCAGTGGTTTAGCAATCTTGTAACAGTTTGGGACGAGATTAAATTAGTTATTTATTATCTGAGCATCTTATATATGATAGGGTTAAATATGCATATATATATCCTATCCAGTGAATTCATACACCAAGCACAAATTTCTCTATATCATTGGGTGGCATTTATTCCATCCAATGATTTCACCTGTCTAGGAATAATAAATAGAGAAGTGTTCCTGTAACCTATATTCGTATTTTCCCAAAGCTGCGTATGTGTGAACGGCGGGCATGCGGTGTTACTACATATGCCCGGGTGTGTCAGGGTTTTTATTAGTTATTTCCATTTTCATTTTAGACTTTTCTGGTCCGGCTAATACAATTCACAGTAGATCAATGAGGCTCACTAGACTTATCTAGTTAGCCAATTATCTCATTAGTGTAAATTTTGCGGTTGTGGTATTGACACATATATGTCGAAGAAGCTATTTAGCAAAGGCAGACACTAATTAATGATTGGATGAGTATCTATCAATTAAAAAATATATTTAAAATTTTCATATTATTAAGGCAACTGTTGTATTGGTTCATAAAATGGCTATAAAATATGTATCAACCTATTTATCGGAGAAAATTGTGAAAGCAAAAAAATATATGATTGAACGTAGGTTTTTTGTTAAAAGGAGAGAACCAATGGGCTGTAATATAGATCGGCTTAATCATAAATCACGGTTTTGAAATTTGAGATTTTGGAGTTTCTGAATTACTGGTTATTGGTGATTTTCGGGAAGGAGGGCTGGGATACTGTAGGAGCCAATAGGAAAAGAAAAGGAGATAGATCATAGAGACATAGAGAGAGATAGAGAGTTAGAGATAGAAAGGCAGAGAGACAGAAGGAGGTTATAAAGGGCAAGAGGGTAGATGGGGCTAGGTTAAACTATAGGGTATAGAGAGGAAGAGTATATATTTATAACTATATGTATACGCATACAGAGATACATACCAACATACATAAGCATCTATACATATACATGTACACATACATATATGCCTATCTAAATATCCACCCCCCAAGCCCCTAGCTCACCTTAGGCCCAAAAGCAAACTGAGGATTTTTCTTGCCCTCCACCACCAACCTATCAATAATAACCCCTGTTACGTTATCCCTGGGGGCACAATACATGGTATCCAATAGAATGTCCTCCTGCTCGTATGGCATTGAACGGTTATCATGAGGACAATAGGTCAAAATAGATGTAAGTTTGTATTTGGCTTCAGATGGAGAGGTAGGGAGGTAAGCAGATAAATAGATAGATAGACAGCCATCCATATACCCTTAACCAATCATATAAACTATATAAAACCCAATAAATTTACCTTCATCAATTATATAGTTATAGTCGTACACAGACGTACCATAATAGAACGTAAGGCTCTGGCACCAGTATGTCTCTGCAGGGCAGTCTCCGCAATAGCTTTCTTAGCACAGCTGGTTAGTGTAATGTTTACCTGTAGTCAGGGAGATATAGAGTTATGTGTCTGGCTTAGTGCTTAGAGGATAATTGATGGTTAGTATAGTAGGGGCGAGGAGAGTATAATGCAGTACAATATAGTATAGTGTAATATAGTAATATAGTATAGTATAGTATAGTATAGTATAGTATAGTATGGTGTAGTACGGTATAGCATAATATGTGATAAGATACAATTACAATACAGTATAATAAAATATAATAAAATGCAATAGAATACAACAGAAAGATATACAATCCACTTACATGATCTAGAGCCAATAGTTTCTTATATTGAAGTAGCACTGCATTCTTTGGCTTGGTTAGAATATGAATGAGATGATTGGCAGATAGCTCGTGGATGGGCGCTAACACTGGAAACCGACCTATGAATTCAGGTATCATTCCAAATTTCGCCTGAAATTGTTGGAGTAGAAGAATATAATGAGATAAAAAATTAATCATGTAAGTCATGGTCGATTTGTATTGGCAGAATAAGGTTGTGTAGACCAATTGGGTGTAAACGTTATGCATTTTTATGGTTGACTTTAACTTTCGATAGGTCCCAATAACTGCTTTAATTAATAAAACATTCCTGCCCATGGGAAGAAGTATTTAAATAGCAACGCTATAGTATAATTCTATATTATCATAGTTTAGTTGCACTCCAATTATTACACTATCTCATGCTATATTATGTTATTATGATACTTCATGTTATGATTATACTCTCATATAGTAATAGTATATTGGTATTCTAACTACTATGATTTATTATATTCTATCATATTATATCATGCTATATCATGTTATTATGGTACTTTCATATAGTTATAGTATATTTGCAATCTAATCACTATGATGTGTTATATTCTATTATATTATATCATGCTATATCATGTTATTTGTAGAATATATGGAGATAGAAACATAGAAAAATAAAATCGCATACAAAATCCTCCGCCTTTGCCGCCACATGCCCATCCCTGGTCGACCGAATCTTATTGGTAGCTGATGATGTAGTAGCACCAAATCCAAACAACTGCGTGATTTAATATTTTTAAACATTTAAACTTAATATGCATATTAGTGTGTATGGGTATGTAAACGTGATATATATATAGAGGCCAATAAATATTTAGAGTTAAAACAGGCCCCAATTATAAGAGGAAGAACCAACCGTGTTTTGGGTACGGTTCTTGATTATTTTATCCAATCCAGTAAAGGCACCTCCACCAATGAAAAGCATATTCTTGGTGTCCATCTAAGGCAATAGATGTATAGTATGCAGTATAGGATAGGATAGGATAAGATAGGATGAGATAGGATAGGATATGATAGGGTCAGATAGAATAAGATAAGATAGGATAGGATAGGATAGGATAGGATAGTAGGATAGGATAGGATATGACAGAATATATAATACAAAATAAGGCGACAAGACATCATATGATATAATATATTAGTATATCATATTATATCTATAGGTACAGTGGAATAAGCATTATATACGTACAGCCATATATATATAATTATATTATATTTTTAGTCAGCCAATGGGTATTCTACAGTAACCATATTCTACTTTATTTCTTTCATTCTCTTTTTCTCTTTTTCTATTTCATTTAATTACTGATTGACAGTGTTTATCCAATCATTCTTTTTATTCTGTTGGGGAATCAACAACGAATACTTCATATTATTTATATTTCATTCTATACCCCTATTGTTAAATAAGGTGAAAATAACTTTAGATGTTAATACATATCGCAATACATATCCCGAATTAAAACTTTCGTTCGTTTATTTTTTTCAATTCACTTTTTCCAATTACGTGTGAGTATAATCTATATTTTTTTAAAAAAAAATGTGATTGGTGCTATACATGCATCTAACTGTGATAAAGCAGAATTTTAAAATGGAATAGAAAGAAACGAATGAATGAGCAGGTTATAAACAAACACATTGTACTACTATTGGTATCCATTATAATACAGGTATGACTTTAGGCTAATGGTATTGCCTTATAATTTATACATACTTTATAGACTACTTTTGCCTGGCCGCCAGCTCCTTTGTCTGGCACAAGCACAGTATTACCCTCTAGCATCTTAAGGAAGGCTGCAGAAAGGCATGACTTTAAATTAATATATATATATATATATATATATATAAATGATTTTAAAATATAATATATGCATACAGTATTTGTATGTTTTTCCCATAGTGCAAACTAATTTATACAATATGTGTTTCTATAAATTATTGTATGTGTGTGTTATTGCAAAATATTAAAATATACTATATATATATAGGTGTGTATGCATAGCGTAGAATAATTAATCGGTATTCTATATTTATACTCATGTTATGATTGGTTTAACACAGATAGTTAAAATGTATTGACTATATATATTGGATATAAAGTAGGATTACGAGATAAATACGAATAAAAATAAGTTGATAAGAGAGAGTATGAACAAGGATTGGATTACAGAAAAACATCTTAAATTCCTATAACCAGATGTGGTAAGAGATAGGAAAAGAGAGAGAGAAAGAGTAAGAGAAAATGAAAGTGAAAGTAAAAGAAAGATAGAGAGATATAAATAAAGTGTAGTTAATTGGTAGACCAAGCTAACCAAAGAGCATATTAACTAATTAAAAGAAAGGCATAAGATTACCTTGTTGCACCCCCTCTCCCCCTATGTCTCTCCCATTAGCTCCTGAAGTCTGTCTCTTACAAATCTTATCTATCTCATCTAGGAATATTATACCATGGCTGGCTTCAATACAATCAAAATTTGCATCCTAGTTAATAGGATGAAGGAGAGAGAGGGAGGAGGAGGGAGAAGGAGGGAGAGAGAAGGGGAAGTGACTGAGATATAGGCAAAAGTTAGAGAGAAAAAAGACTGCAGACTACCGTACATATAACTATAAGTGTGGCCATGTCTCTTTTCCACTATGTATCAATATCGACATCTATGCATCCTATATAGTATATAGTGTAATATATGAAATATATATGTCTCTCTGTGTGTGTTCATGTATACAAAAGCATATGTAAATGTATTTAGGCCTACATCTCCCTCTGCATCTCCCGATATATTAATATCTAATATATAGTATAAAATGTAGAATACATACCATACACCATATATCCTATACACTATACTATATACTATATACCCTGAACTATAATATTCTATACTATATACCCTATACTATACTATATACCATATGCGGCCAGATTATAAGATAGGCCCTACCTGAAGCAGTCTATACAGCACTCCTTCAACATCATCCCCCATATACCCGGCCTGGGTCATAGTGGTACAGTCTGCCACTGCCATAGGCACCTTAAGGTAACGGGCTAGAGTCTGCACTAGGTGAGTCTTACCTGTAGAGGGGAGAGGGAGGGAGGGGCATAGTGAGAGGGAGAGAAGGGGAGATAGAGAGGAGTAGGAGGGGGGAGAGGGATAGTTAGAACGAGTGTTAAGGAAATATATATAGTGTGTGTGTAGATATAATTACTCATATGACAGAATGTATGCTTATACAAATAACACTATGTATAATGGTGTGCATAATAGTATGCATACAAGTATGTATGTCTATGTGTAAGTTATATGTACTAATAAACACAGTAACATAAATAATCTACAGTTATATATGAATATATAAATACACGTATGCACATGAAATATTTTATTCTATTTTATACTATCATCCCATCTATACTATATCATCACCTAACTTAACATAACATAAGTATCTGATCATATCATATCATAACAAAATATAAAATAACAAAACATAGTATAACATAACATAACATAACACAACATAACATAACATAACGTAACATAACATAGCATAGCATAGCATAACATAACATAACATAATATCATATCATATCATATCCTGTCCTATCCTATAATAACAGAGTATATCATGTAATTATATATAATATATATAACCAATTACCAAGCGCTATTTAATCCCACTAACCTGCCCCAGTTGGTCCAAATAAAAGAATATTGCTTTTATCTATGGGTAATAATTTGACAGCAGCAGGCGAAGTTGGAGGATGAGCATGGGTAATGGATAGTCGATTGCGTTTAAGTCTCTGATTTTTGATTGGTTGAGTGGGGTGGATGTCGTATTTTTTATGTTTATAATATGATAAATACCGATGGTGAAATAATATATAAAATGGAATAAGATATACTATTGGTCATGGCAAGAAAATTGAGGAGAAGTCACTGATGAGGAGGTAGTGTGTCGCAATGTGATATGTGATATTATGTAGACAATAAAAATAGTAAGATTTAGAATAGTAAATTTGGGAAGTATCATAGCAAAGCTGCAATACATAGGATGATTGTAGATACCAGGAGAGATAATACATATATATGTTAAAAATAAAACGTTAAAGTTAAAATAAAGAAATAGAAAATAAAAAATAAAATAATAAAATAATGAAAAAAAACATTTAAAATAAAATGTTAAAGTTGAAGCCAAAACAATGAAATTAAAATATTAAAACCAATGTTATACGTAAAATAATATGGAAAAAGAGAAAAAAAAAAAGAAAAAAAAACATCAATTAGTAGGGTGAAATAGAAATAGACACTAATTATAATAAACATAATAAAATAAATGAAAGAAAATTGTGCATATAAGTATACGTCTACGTATTAGATTTTATAAATTATTTCATAAATAATACATACATATTATATTATAGTTTTTATTTCTAGTGTTTTAATTAATAGTTCCATTTGCCACTAATTAACTATTACTATAAAATTGCATAGTTATGTACAACTAATAATATTACAGTACTTACCGATAGAGTGTCTCCTAACCAGTTAGCTTCATCTGCTAAGATCAAAATCGTCGTATGTCATTGGTTGAAAGGTAATATTTAACATATAACATTGAAGTTAAACAAATATCCAGAGTACATACAAGTTTAATCATATCCAATCCAATAAAGGTGACGGTTATTGTACCTGCTACTATAGCAACGTGCCCTACAACCAATCCAAGACAAGCTGTAACATTCTATATCATTACCCTTTCAATCAGAGTTTGATATCGGCAATAAATGGTAAGTATACAATGGGGCAGAATAATTTAGTAATATGATTATAATTGGCGATTCACTCTTTATGGATATATGGTTTAAATTCTTATAGTAAGCTGTTGTCATGTTGAAAGTCTATCGTGTCGCTGTTGTATTTGTAGCTATCTTACCCTAACCACTAGTATTAAATAAAATAACATATATATTATCTTATCTTATCTTATATTATATTATAGTATAGGATATCATTAATTATAATATAATATATTACATTATTGTATAATCTATAATATTATACTATATTATATTATAGTATAATAACGGGTAAATGACCAAATATATTATTATTAACAATAAACACAGCTTTACAACGACAATGCCTTATAATAAGAGTAATGATAATAATTATACAACGTACTACACCAACCACAATATATATATATATAGCATAAGATATAGAATATACGGTACAGTAGGTATATAGGATATATAGCGTGGAATGTGGATATACTAGATATATTGTATATAAATACATAATATAAAACCTACAAAGCCCATATCAATACTGATCACCCAATCATCATATACCTATTACATGATTCCGGACCCTGACCATTTAAAATTCAACATACCGATTTTAGTCAAGGGTAGGTCTTGCAACGAGGTATCCATAGCAACCTTATTTACTAGAAAACTCTTATTGGTGTTGTAATCTTTCTCCAGAATAAAAGGAAAGCCTTTATATAGTTTCTGTAATAGACCATATAGGCTTAGGCATTAAAATTTATAAGGAAAAATATATGCATATATATGTTTACATATGTCTATCTGATGGATTATATTGAAATTGATAATAAAAATATATATATATATCAGCCTCCATACTCTCATTTTTAAATTATACCATGCATACATACATGAATACTATCATGCATAAATGTGTACATACCTACATATACCCCCATACACATTCCACCAATCATCTCACCTTTGTGCGTACTACCATATACTCAAACTGATCACCTTGATACTTCACAGACTGAACGTCATTATCGTCTAATTTGTAGGCATTCTCTTCCACCGAGATATTATCTTTATGATTGGTCTTAGCCACATCATTGCGAGTCAACTCTCTAACTCCGTAGCCATATATCTCGTCCTCCAATCCGAGACTAGGGTGGTGGTAATCCCTCTCTCCCTCTCCCTCTCCCTCTCCCTCTCCCTCACTCTCGAGTTCCTCCTCTAGGGTCCGTAGATATTCCTCCTCATATAGTTCGTTCTCAATATCTAATTGTACTTTAATATAGTGGTTGTAGGCCGCCACACACAGGATTTTCTTGGCATCCTCCTGTCCTATTACATATTCGTCTAGATAGGCCTTCATCTAAGAGGGAGATGGGAAAAGAGAGAGGGAGGGAAAGGTGGGGAGAAAGACAAAAAGGGTTGTGATGGGGTGCATTACAATATAAATGCAGCAACCATCTATAGGATAATCTGGGCACACCTACATATATGCATATCTAGATATGGGGAGAAAAAAGATTGATTGGTGCATTTGCAATTAAATTAAAAAAACAAAGTGGAAGAAGGGAATAAATTAATTACGTAATTGGATGGCATAGATGGACGTCTCTTTGTGATTGGATATCAGTCGGAGTTAGATAATATACCAATGAGCGTTTAAATGTCATCTATAGGGGTCATTTAGGAAAGAACCAGAGTTTGCTGTAGGTTAATATAAAATAGTAAAACCATAACTATCAACAGAACCATGTTGTTATATATAAAGATACACTAACCCTTAAAGAGCGTGTATTATGACGTTTTAATATATATATATAGAAAGAAAATAATATAAAACCCACTTTAGTTGGTATAATGTCCTCCATGCTAATCTCAGAATCAGCCCCTCCTTGATAGGGTTTAGGCCGGTAGTCAGGGCAACGCACCCCAAACAACGGCGGCTTTGGCTCTGGTTGCTTTCTAGGTTCCAATAGTTTATGAATGATTAAATTTAAATTTAATTAATAATATTTTAATTGATTAATTAATTAATTAATTTCTGTACTTTTTTTTTGTTATTGTTGTTATTTTATGAATTTCATTGATAATATGATAATATATTCATTTTATGTTTTAATTCTCACAGAAAAATATGTTAAAATTGGTACTTTGGTTTTACTTGGCTAGTTTAAATATATTGGTAGTTTATTCCTACTTAACCTGGTCATTATCAATTTTAACTTTGTTTCGTGTAAGTTATTTCAATGTGACTTATCCTTTTCATGGCCAATAGAAAATAAGAATACTTAATTGGTTTGATAAACAACTTGTCAATAGAATTCAGAACTCATCCGGGCCATCTCAATTAGGTCTTTAAATAAAATATCAAACCAAAAAGATGTAAATAAATAAAGCCAATTGCATAGACATTAAAAAGTAAATATATAAGATTTGTATATATCCGAACATATACGTAAATGCCCATATAGATATGAATATACTGATGTATTGTTATACATCCATATATATACATAAATGCCCACACATATACATATATTATATAGACCTTCTTTTGTATTCATAAACATATAGGAGGATAAAAACCAATGCTTACT
Source organism: Ichthyophonus hoferi (assembly GCA_002751075.1). Taxonomy (NCBI): domain Eukaryota; class Ichthyosporea; order Ichthyophonida; family Ichthyophonidae; genus Ichthyophonus; species Ichthyophonus hoferi. The sequence continues at coordinate 16,981 of NAOQ01000021.1, forward strand.
TGTCTTGACGAGTAGGTGGTTTAATTGGTGCACGGCCAGACTCTTCCGTCATTTTGAGATTTTTTGATTTGATGTAGTTGCCCTTTTTATTTTTCTCTCCTAATCTTGGATAATAGCCCATTAGAACCAAATATACATGTATTTTTCAACACCAATTTTCTTCTTCCACCATTCAGTTAAAAACAGGAATAAATATAGTGCACTATATACATACGCATATATATATATATATATATATCCATAGTATATTAAAAAAGATGCAAATTTGATATATGTATATTACATTAAAATGCATATATACATGCAAGCTTATTTGTATGAATGTATGTAAACTATATTAAAATACATATACATATATGCAGAGTATGTTAATTGACACACAGATTCACACATACGTGCGTACACATTAATATATATATATATATATGCATGGGAACAAGCTCTCATATATAACCAGATAAAAAGTACACATAAAACAAAAAACAAAAAAATACCCAAGACCAATAAAAACAACATACCCTCTCCTATCTCAGGTATACGATAATCATTTCGTCTCCACCCATCCATTCCCATTACATTGTTTTTATCGTTTGTTCGATGGTTTATAACACAATTTCTTTTTATCGGAGGCGCTCTATCCACTTCACTAGAAATTTTTCCTTTCTTTACACTTCTAAATCCATTCTCTTTAAATTTTACTTTGATGTCCTTTCTTTCTTCGGTTTTTTTTTCTGTTGATGTTTTCATATCTTCCATCATTTGTTTTGTCTCCCGCAATTTTTTAACATTTTTGCGTGTAGCTTTTGGTGCATCTTTACCACCTCCATCACCCAATCCTCTTTTTGCTGCAAAATTACGTATCAATAAAGTTCCATTAGAGTTGTTGCTAAGGAAAGGCTTTGAGGCACTTGGTACGTGTTCAGTTTGAAGCAAATATGGGAATAATATTATTTGACGAAAATGAATATGGAGAGGGTAAGGCAAAACTATCGGTTGAATATATCTTGTGTGAAAAAATATATACTTCGTGTTACCTATAATATTCATATTGTAATCTGAAGATGGCCTTTTATGACACCTATGAAAGTACAAAATGTTTTTGCTATAATATAGTTCAGAATGCTAGGCACTCTAGCATCATATAGGTACGCGCTCACGCGCTCCTATTTTCAGTCGTCAGAAAGTTCCTATGCGTATATTATCAATCACTGACTTGAGCCACAATAACTTCTTTTAAAAAGTTCTGGAAAAAAAAAAAAATGACAAAAAACTTAAATAAATATAATCGACATTTAAAACCATTCAATTCTGCATATATATACAAATGTATTTGAATAGTCTGCTTAAATTCGTTTACTAGTGTTCGTGTTTTCGTTTTCAGTATTGACGACAAACCCATATTTGGACAGATGTGTCAGGAAGAAATCTTATTGGTTGATAAACTATAAAAAAGCATGGATAGCCAACAAACGTTCTCTAATAAGATATCTTATTGGTCTATCTTTATCTCCCAAAAGCTACCGCGTGAATCTAATTATAGCTCTAGATATTAATGGGCCAAAGTAATTTACGCGTTACTGGAATGCAGTCAGTTGTAAACTTGTCCATTTTTTGTTATTAGATTTGTTTGGACATACATATGCTCGGATTATTTTATCCAATCTTTCTTTTTCCAATTATTTGTTATACCAATATTAGTTTTTTTTTTGATTAATTTTTCTTTAATTTAATTTTGTATTATATCACCATAATGGGTCCAAAAGAAAAATATATGATACATTCTAACATATCTATTTACAAGATTTTAATGGAACATATTTTAACTCTTTCCGTTGTTGTTTCCAAAAAATACAATCGTAATTCTATTGGACTCGATTTTTGTAACCACATGTAATTACTAAATTCTCCATGATGGGCTTTTAAAACTTACTCTAAATTATATGGTATTTTAAAACAGTGCTAATATTGTATTACTTTTTTAGAAAAAAAAAATTATTCAATTAAAGCCTAGTTATCCAAGTTAATTTGTCTTTAAAAATTACTGATGAAAATAGATCCTGTAACATATTGAGACTGAAATTACCTGCCAAATAAATCGAACTACTATGCTTGACCTTGAAAGAAATTGTGATTACAGACTTGCGATTTGGATGGGAACCAATAGGGGCCCTTATTCGACTACAGCGTAATTGCCAGTCACTTCTATTTTTGGCCCTTCTTTATATATCCCCTACATATCTTTATAAATTATATATTTCAATATTATTAGTCATATGCAATGTCAAATGCGCCACAACCATTGCAAATACTATTAATTTATTAGCCTATAGATAGAAAATTCAACTTGTGCATATTGCATATACACATTGGGCTCCAGTGCACCTATTAATTTAAATTAATTAATTACTTAATGACCTAAAATAATAATTAATTTATCAGTTAATAAGCGTGTTATCAAGTAGTCTACAATATATATTATCTTATATCTAAAAATAATAATAGTCCTCTCTGTAACAGAAGCTGTCATTGATTTTCTGAAGTTATACTGAATAAAGTTTTTTTCCTTTCCTTTTATCATCTACTTGCAATTACAGCTGCCAATTGACAACGTATATCATAATGTAAACCATGCCTCATTGTTTCATCTTTAGCTATGCAGTGTTGATTGCATAAGGTTATACAAATATAATTTCATTTTTAAGTATGATTGTTTTCTCTGAAATTATGAAATTAATTATGTATGTACAAAAACCACTGCGTAGTATAAAACCGAATTCTCCACGCATAGAAAACCATGTTTCAAAAACACATCAAAACAAAATCGGTTCATAATTTTGATTGTATTTTTTAAAAATATCTTCGTCCCAATTTACTTGGGCAATATTATACCTTTTTCCCTCTTCTTCCATATATATATATACATATATTTTTCGTTTGTTTAAAATATAATGTTTTAAATTTAAAAATGCTACTGCATTTATAAATATTTTTATGTAGAATACATGTGCTGGATTATTGATGTTCATAGTAATATAGTAAACGTATCAGGTAAAACTTGCTTGTATGTCTGGAAGAAAATGATCAAAATATCAAATTAATTGTAATAGAACATTTTAATCATATATAGATAAAACACCAGTATAAAAATTACAAAACGTACTTACAAGAGTTTTAGCTTAACCGTTAGTCTCTCTACCTTAGATATAAGTAGCCCAAAATCATTAATTACTCTGAGTTTAAGTTGAGGGCATCATTGACAATTGGATGTGTTAATCTGCATTAAGATCGTATTTTTTTTCTTACATAATTTCTAATTAATATATTACTGCTATTTTTTTTCAGTATTGAATCTGGTTCTTACACATAATATCTAGCAGGGTTGGACATTTATTCCAATAATAGGGGTTTCCTCAAACATAGTACTATCACTCAAAATAAACATAGTTGCTTCTAGTTAACCAACGCTAAATTTTCTTGGAAACTAGTAACTTTATTTTCAGAGACCATTTTGTGTGTGTAAGCCGTATTTATACAAAATATAATTATCAGAAGAGATACGGAAGAGACACTTGCTTTTATTTAGGAATAAGTTTGCTTATGTTCAAATAAACATTGAACGTTCATTTAAACTGATTCTGAAGTATTTCAATCAATCGGGACCTAGCTTATGATTATTCTAATAAGGATTATCTTGCACTAAACCTGGCCTGGGATAATGGCTAGTTGGTGGGACTTTATTATATTAAATCTAGGGTCGGTATACTAAATGGCATGTAACATATAATGCACCACACCGTACTTCATCTTATAATACCCTCTACTAGTTTTTGACATTTAATTTTTAATTTTTAATAATAGCAACACAATTAAATTTTAGCGCATTGGATTATTTAGGGTTCTACAGTTAGGTTATTATTTATATTATTATTGGACCAAACCAGGCAATTAAAAGTAACTAATGTACCTTCTTCTCATTTACTTTCAGGTATTAAATATTTAAGGACATTATCAGAGCATTACTTAATTGTTCTGTGTCAAACATGACTGTTTATATAACATAGAAAAGATAAATATAGTTATAATTATTTAATGAATTAATTCTGGGGTCTAAATATTCTAAATATAAAATAATATGTTTAAAAAGTATAAAAAGATTGTATTTGAGACCTATTGGAGACTCTTGATTATTTAGTGATGCCGAATAAGGGCTGCATTGTTTTTATCATAAGTTTTCTACTTGTAATAGTTGGCTGCCACCCTGAAAAGGGGTAAGGCAATTACTGCAGTTGCTGAAATGCACAGTTACATAAGTGCATGTAAAGCCAAGCTTCACCAAAAATAAAGAATATCATGTTTTGTTTTAATAAAATGATTGCATAATAGGCTAAAAACAGTATTTCACAATATTTTACAGAATATATATATATATATATTGGTGTCGATTTCAGCCTACGTAGTAATTATCTCACCCGTGCTGAGGGTAGCAGCCAACTATTGCAAGTAGAGAATTTAAGATAAAAACTGTAGAAATTTTTTCATTATTCCCGTAGAATCAGAGTTTCCACTTAGTCTCAAACAGAACCTTTTTATACTTTTTGTTAAAACAGGAATATTTAATTAAAATTGGATGTTTTTTTATGTGGCTATAGGTACTTAATATTATTAGCAATTATTATTACTTACGTAGCCTGGGAAAATAGTTAAGGCAATTTATTGGTGTTGGGTGATAATCTAATCAAAACTGAATCAACCAAATGGTAGAAATCCTACAAAATAATAAACCATTTCAGATAGTATGTTTTGGGCCTAGATAGCACATTGTTTATGTTTAGATATACTGTCTCAGACAAGTTCTATATATTGTTTTAATAATAATAAAAATTTCTTAGCATAACTGCACTCTTTGCATGCAAAGGAACGCATTAAAAACCTTCTCAATTCGGTATTCTCTCTTCCTCTACCTTCTAAATGAATATAGGTCACAGGAACGCTCGTGCCTCCACTTATTATTCCCAACACTTTCTATATAGCATTATATCCATAACATACTTTAAAGACCAACGTTAATTCCTTAAAGAATAATAACTATGATTGCTTTGCTTATGTTGTATATGCTATATTTGACAATTAGTTCATGACCTATAAAATACCTTTTCCATTTATGTAATATTGTGGGCTTGATCGCAAAGTGCATTAACTGTATATTACCGTTTTTCCAATTTATTAAATTTTCTATAATTGATTGAATACCCACTAACAGATTATACCATATTACAGGCTATATATTTGACTATAATTTAAGACAAAAATTGTAATCAAATGTGATATATATATATATATATATAT
>NAOQ01000021.1:29745-57141 GCA_002751075.1 Ichthyophonus hoferi
TTACTATTCTTATTTTCACGATATTCCTTTGCATGTCCAACTATATGTGTTTTCTTACCCTCTATTCTTCTCTCTCTCTCTCTACAGGAGACCTTTGAACACAGTCTGGGCCCACTGGGATCTGAAAAAAATTTGGTCACAGAGCGAATATTCAAGTTTTTTGATAAGGTAAGTACGATTAAATACACCAATATTCATTCTTTGTGAGATTTTATAGTTTCATAGGTGGTTATGTTGCTGGTTGGAGGTAATTGATTAATTAATGCAAGGGCGATGATTGATCACTCGTTGGATAAATTATCATAGATAATATATAGATTATTATTTAATTACATATTATGTAATTCTATAACTTTATGTTATAATATTGTTACTGTATTTGGCAATATTATTACTATCTTTAATAATATGTTTACTCTATTAGATGGCCTTATTACTATATTTATCAATGTTATTACCATAATTACTTTTCTAATTTCTATATCTTCTAACGCTACTACCATATTTAATATTATTATTACCATATTCTATCGCAATATTATTAATAATTGGCCTTTACGCAATTATCTGAATTATTGCAAGTTAATAGTCATTTAGTCTTAGCGTTCAGTATATTGAGAAACCCGAGATAGTCTAGTCTAGACTAGTACAGTTGTCTTATATGATGCATTATATTATGTATTATAGTAGGCATTGTAATATGTACTACAGTATGTATTATATTATGTATTATACCATGTATTACAGTATATTATGTATTATGTTACATATTTTATCATGTAATGTATTATGTAGTATATGATGTAGTATAGTATGTACTGTAGTGCATATGTATCACACTCATCCATATACCTTCATATATATATATATATATTTATATTACCAAGGCTAATGGCAATCACTTCAACGTTATTTCGCTTCTTTCAGAATGGTGATGGGCTTATTGATTTCAGTGAAATGGTTGGTGGAATGTCAGTGCTGTGTAAAGGCACCACTCAAGAAAAGCTAAAATGTGAGTGGCATATATGTATGTATGTATGTATGTATGTATGTATGTATGTATATATGTATGTATGATTTAAGATAGATATAGACATATCACTCTTTTAACCAGCTCAGATATTCTCTCTCTCTCTCTCTCTCTCTCTCTGTTAAGGTTATATATCTTTATTCATCTATTTTTATCTTTGACACGTTGGGTGTTTTTTACCAAAAAAGTAAATAGTATGCAATTCACGTGTTTAATATCCCTTACTAACTGATCAAACAATTATATCTGTGATTGTTTTATCGTGTTAGGTATATATTATATGTATATTTATATGCATTCTGTTGTCATTACTGAATGTTTAAGTCCAACTTGATCTGCAGTATTAATCGTAAATCCAACTGAATATCATTTATATACCTTTTGTATTCATTATAAATAGTGTTTTAAACACTTAAAAGATATTATTTAAAACTTAATACCCAGTTAGCTATTTGTTCCTGTATTAACATTGACGCTTTTTTTTGGTATTTTTTTTGGTTTGTTATATTATAATACCCCCATTATAGGTTATGTTATATTATTTTTGGCCGTAATCTTTTAACTATATATTGATAGCGACCAATAGTTATTGTTGTTTTAGTTGGTCTTTTTCTGATTGATTCTCCCCCATAGACACATTTGAAGGACTGGATCTGATTGGCAACAATCACATTAGCAGAGATGTATATTCATTACTATTCTCTCCCTTACATGCATTTTGTTTCTCTTTGTGTTTTCATTTGTCAATACTATTTTACATTTTGATTTGAATTACTATATTTGTAACTATATTATATTTGTATCATATTACACTTTAGAATATTATATCCTATCTATCATAAATCAACATTCAGTATTTCTTCCTAACTCCCAAGACATCTGTCTTGCAATTGGTCCATATTATTTAACCATCTATTGGATAAATATTATCTCCCTGCCAAGTTCCACTCATGGATTGGCTATAAAACTCCATTTTAGGTCACAATACTGTTTTGTAATCCAGTCAATAGTTAGGTTTTGATTTATGTCACATTTCTTATATATCTACTTTACTGTATATCTTATATCTTATACTATATTTCCTATCTACTTACTCTAATACATATCCTATACTATATACCTACTATACTCTATATCCTATATCCTATACTATATTTCCTATCTACCTACTATAATTCATCACCTCTATACTTACTGTACTGTGTATCCTATATACTATACTATATATTCTATATGCTTTACTATAAATCCTGTGGTAACTAGTAGTTAGTTGTTATTAAATATAAAGTAGTAGGGGTATAGCTCTCCTTACATTAAATATATTTCTATTTTAAAATTGTTATTGACCAATTAGTTAGCTGTAATAGCATTATTATTTTATACTTTGAAAACACATGTTTGGTAGCCAATCGAAATCACGATATCTTATTATCTTACTAACATTTAATTTTTATAGCTTAAAATAGCTGATAATTTGACTAACTTATTGGGAATTACTGCTTTTAAAATCTAATATTTACAACACGAGTATAAATAGATATGTCTACGTAGTTTTTGTTTTTTCAATCGTTGTTGTTTTATCTAATAATATTAATGATAATAACAATAGATAAAAGATAGATGGAACGTGTATATGGGAAGGCACTGGGCATTACGTGTATATGCGGCACGAGGACTGACCTGCCATATTTGGGCATAGAGCTTGCGTAAGATGTACAAGGCCTACTTCTATCTCAGTATGGAGCTAGTGAATGACGTCATTAGAGGGTTGGAGGAGGTATATTGTATTGTATTGTATTGTATTGTATTGTATTGTATTGTATTGTATTGTATTGTATTGCATTGTTATATTATGTATTTATTCTAGTATATTATGCTTTATATAATAATATATTAGCCTACACATACACATGGTCATAAATTATGCTACCCTAGGAAATGATGGATGGAGGAAGTTCGGATGAGGATGACGTCACAGTGGAGCAATTAGAAGGACAAGAAAGTATGGAAGAATTAAAAAAAACTATGGGTAGGTACGAGGATGACCAATAACAAGGAAGCATGTGATAGGGTTTATATATACCAATCAGTAGTCAGGATAATTATAGTGATAAACAGAATGGTCACAAAAGATATGATTTGATATAAGGATATCTTTCTTTGGTTTTGATTGGTGTATATAGTAGTATGAAATTTTTTTATTGGACAGTATGTCTGAATAGTTCTTTTATTGGCTGTAGTATTAAGGTTGCTATTGACATACATATTTATTATTGGCAGAGAACGAGGTTGAGTATGAGTCGCAGTTTGGTACCTTTAAAAGGACAAAGTCAGGCAAGTGGCTCCGGCAGAGTTACTATATATGGATATATCTGTCTCTTTCTCTCTCTATTTCTATTTCTATCTCAATCTATTTTTTTTTCCATATCTTTCCCTATCTCTATCTCTTTCTCTCGCTCAAGAACTATTTTTTTGTTGTTGCTACAAATCATCCTATCATATTAAACATACTATAAGTACTATCCTATCCTATTACATATACTATAAATATTATCCTATAATATTGCACATACCAGTAATACATAATTATATAATTAAATCATCGCCAGACCATAAAGCTATCTCATTAAATTTAATCAATTACTATTAATTACCATTAATTAAATAATTAATACGATAGGTCCGTCAAGTTGTATTACTGGAAATGACCATACTAGTTTTAATAGTTCCCATGCTGCCCGAAGACAGAGTATGCAATATGCCCCAGGGTGTGCTAATGCAACCAGGTGAATGCTTTAGTTTTAACATGGCTTTGTTAGTGGCTGTATAAACTTATGCCTATATATAGCCATCTATATATATAAAGTAGTCTTAGAATATATAAAGATATATGTACTTGTAATATTACTGCGTTATTGGCATAATAAATTACAGCTTATATTCATAAATGCGTTATAGTTTATATGTGGGTATGTATAGATGATACAAAATATTTACATTATATATATATGAAGGGGATGTAATATAGGGGGAATATAATAGACTTACATAGCAATAACCCTCTATAGGCAGGGTATTATAAAAAATATAGCATAGTATATAGGATGCCGTGTAAGATATAGTACACTATATGGTATACTATATATAATATATAGACCCATTTCTCATTGGTTATTTATTCTCCTATCCTTTCCCTCCTTCCTTGTGACTGGTTCCTACCTAAGCACTAGATAACACTTTAAATCTCGTATTTTAGGCTGAATTAAATCTCATTGGGTACAGATTATATTAACAAACGATGTCTCATTTTCTATTGGTATGCTGTTTAATTCATTTTTGGATTGGATACTAGGAGAATAATATGATTGGGCCATGGAGATTCTAATTTTTAGTGTTGGGCGTTTTTTGGTTAACTGATGCTTCCCAAATATTATGTACACGATTATAGATATTATTTTATTTGTAATTTTTTAATATAACCATAAATATAGGAGGCTTCGTGGGGTTCAATTTATTTGCAAGAACATAAACACACTCATACCGAATATTCTTACTAATAATAATGCATCCTTATATATAATGACAATATGCACGCACATTTATATTATATTGGAATGCTTTGATTGGACAGCTATGGCAGTGAGAATATCAACAACATAGCTACCTTAGCCAATGGTATTAGGAGGAGGTCAGGGAGTGTATGCGTACAGCGTGTAGTAGAGCGAAATGAGCCTTGGCCGGTAGGTGATTATATATTATATATATATGTGTGCATAGGTAGATAGATGGATATATATACAGATAAATAGGTAGATAGATGGACATACATATAGATATATAGGTAGGTACATATATATTAGTTTAGGTAGCCATATACCATGACGTCATTACTTGCGTCCCATTATTCTCATGATGCTTTGTCTATTTATGGTTTTTAGCATAGTAGTTAATAAAATGTGTTGGCCAATCAAATTTTCATTTAAAAACCAATTACTTAATGGCAAGTCGTTATTATTTCCTTTATACAGTATACGATATTATTTATAAAAATAGAGTATGACTGAATAGACCAATAGTAATGGTCCATTATCTTTAGAGAAATAAATGTGATTAGATTTAATATCCAATCATAAACCGAGTTATCTATCTGTATAATATATCTTTTGTTTATTTAGTTTATTTGAGTTTATCTTTTATTCATCCTATTGCCTTCTATTCCTTGCTATTCCCTTTCCTAGGCCATGGAAGCTATGTCACAGGATGCCATTAACCAGATGGTAGATACAGCCTTTAAGTGTGCAGACACCAATAACGATGGGTTGATCTCCTTTGAAGAGTTTAAGCGCTGGGTAGGTCTTCCCTTATATAGTTATTATTTTTGTTCATCTTATCACAGACTCCCTCTTTCTAATTTCCTTTTATTGGCCCGATCATATCCTCTTCTTTTATTAGTCCACTTACCATATGTGATTATCATATCCTAATTTGGATTATATATATATATATATATATATATTTCCCACTAATTCAAACATACCATGATCAAGAACTTCCCTACAAGTTAATATTTGATTGATTGAAAACAAATCCTCATTATTTTATTGGAGGATGGTGTTTGACAACTATTGATTGGGCCACAGGCTGCCACAGATACCACTATGATTGCTTGGTTTGAGGCCTTGGGTAGTGTGTTCTAGAGTTTGGAGTAAACCTATTGCACACCTATGTATAGTTGTATAATTCATTGGTTCATTACTACACACACACACACACACATATATATATATATATATATATATATTGGATGCAAGGATCATGGATTAGCCGTTGATCCCATTATATCAACGCTTGGATCAAAATCTTATTTAATCACTTATGACCTTAACCAATAAGTTGATCTCGCTATTATCATTTAAATCACAAGAGGTCAATCCCAGACTTAGCAATTCTTGTAATCAACTAATATTAGAATCAGTCACCATGAATCAATAAGGTGATGGTAGTTAATCAGCAATCAATCAGAAGAGTGCTAATTAAAACCCTCGCTGATGAGAGAATGATTCATAAGAAATGTCCGAATAAAATGAAGACAGTTAATTCCTTAAAAGCTATTCAACTTAATTGCTAAATTAATTAGACGTTCACTTACACTTACGCAAACCAGTTAATCCATAATAACTCTACCACTGATAAACAATGACTGCTGTTTTCTTTAATATCCTCTATCCAATTTTTTGCATCTTAACATACTCTAGTATCATCTAGTATAATATAAGAGGATGTAATATAATATAATCGTTCCTTTTCTGATTTGCCCAGATATATGGTATAATATTTCTTTAACAGTATTTTTCTCATGAATATTAGTGGTTAATAACTAGTTTATTATGATATAACAAATTAATTGGTATGCCTATAATTCGGTGAAATAGATTGGTCCATTTTATTGTTTTATTTTGTATCGGTAGTTAAATTTAAATACCAATTAATAAAAGTGTAATTCTACCTAATATAGATGGGTTAGCATGTCATAATGACATCATATGCTGTATTACTAATAGCAAGAAACTATGAATGTATGCACACACTAGAAAACACAACGATATATAGATATAGGGAGTCAAGTGTGTATGTATGTACTTACGTATTTCGGTAGTCAAATATAGGGGAGATACACATATATATATATATAGACACAGATATACTTACACAAATGCATCTTTACATAATAATATCTAGATTATTTCCAGACATCATAACATATCATACCTATCACTGGAATCATTTACAATTTATAACTATTTTTGTTATATTAAAAGATCCGAGACACGCATAGGAGTATAGCACTATAATAATAATTTAAATTATTTGTGGAGTGGGAAAGTAAACTTTTTACACTAAAATTATTGGAACGAAGTCATTAGATATATGTATTGTATTATTTCTAAAACTAATAACCATAATAAAATAAACCGGCTTGAATTGGCGACCCCCAAGGGTCATTCATTTTCCAACAAGTTCCCATGGTTACCACATTGCTGCATTGTAGCATATTACCCCAAACCGTACTGGATAAAAATCACATGAACATGTCGTTATAGCCGGGGGGTTGGAATAGATCGTTGTCAGGTCTGTGATGGTAATCGGGTTAGTGATAGGATAATTAAGTAGATTTACTATTGCTTTGAGATTGTGCAATTTAGTTGGTTAGGTATGGTTGATAGCATTGGATAATTTGGAATGTTATAGATAATAAGCATAGGTAACTGGTGTGTTTATATAATTCTAGATATGTTAGTGTAATGCAATAGTATGCAAGTATTATATATATACAGGTACTATCCTACATACTATGACACATGCTATTATAACTATAATCTATATTATTATATATATTACTATATATACTATTATACCTACTATCATACATACTATCATACATACTCAACAGACAAACTATGATACATACTATCCTGCATACTGTCATACATACATACATAATATATATTCATAAACGAACTGGTAAGCTAGTAGTAAATACTAATGTGTTATAGTAGAAAATCATATATAATATGACCTACTCTCCTATTGGCCCTCTGCTATCACGAGGGGGATATCTAGGGTCAGGGAAGGGGGGTCCAATGGGATCAAACCGAGCACCGGGTGGAATTATACCACCGGGTGGAATTATACCACCGGGTGGAATTATACCACTGGTGGTTGAAATTAGAGAAGGGTTGGAGGGGAGGAGGTTAATGTGTATTAGACTATAATGAGTTATGGTATGGTATATGTTGTTATATTATATTGTATTATATTATGCCACATTATATTGAATTCTATTTTTCTATGTTATATTATGTTATGTGCTATATTGCATGTTCTTATATTGATATATTATGTTGTATTATATTGTATTACACTATATTATTTTATGCTGTGTTATATTATATTATATTATATTATATTAAGCCATTACGTTTCATTATTTTATTATATGTTATATCATATTAAGTTATGTTATATTATATTGTAAAATATTACCTTATGTTGTATTACATCATATCTGCTAGATTATATTAGGATAGGTTTACAGGCACATATGGATATATTTATGGTAGTGACAATAATGACCTATAGCAAGTTGGGTACTCCTTTTTATTTCTATTTATGGGGATAGTTTATAACCAATTGTGGAATGCATTACTGAGCTTTTCAATAGAATGTGCCGATTAAAATAATAATCCCTTTCTTTTTCTAATGGGATAACAGATAGATAAGAAGTGTAATTAAAATAAATATATTCAGGTCAACTGATTGGTTCATGGCTGGCTTTATCTAATTAAAGGTTCCTTTGAAGAAAGAATATCACTCCTTAGATTATACTATATTTAATTTCCACATGGGTGTCTAATTAAATAACGTAATTTTGGTGAAACAGGCTGACTATTGGCTCTTCGTCAAATATATTTACAATAGACAATGAGTTTATAGCTCGAAGGAGTTTAAACCCATAGAAAAGAGGAAAAAATCTGAAAACAGATACAACACTAGTAACACCATGAAGTAAAATATACCATGACATTTATAATTAAAAATTAATTAATCAACCAGTCACATACCTTGGTTGGCCATACCCATCCTCGGAATCTAAATCACCATTTTCGTTCCAAAACCCACCCATAGGAGGGACCATGGAATTCCTACCACTACTGAAGGCCATTTAGAATAGGGATTAGGCCAATTATATTGTTTGTTAAATGTTAACTGTTTCAATAGAGTATATATGTACATAATAGGAGTGATGGGTAGGCTGCTATATATATAATTGCACTTGTAGATATAATATCTCGGTATATATACTCATGTTCGTATGTTATAATAGTGTGGTTTAAATGCAATACCTATGTCTTTTGGTACTAGCAGTATACACTATCGACTATACCCTATATATTACGTATGCATTATACCCTATACTCTGTGCCCTGTACCCTATATGCTGTACCCTCTACCCTGTATCCTCTACTCTACATTATATCCTGTACCCTGTACCCTCTATTTTTTACTCTGTACCCTGTACCCTATACTCTCCCCTACCGTAACCTACCGCAGCATGGGTCGATTGCCTTCATAGCTAGGTAGCCTATCAGTCTCACCATAAGGCTGGGCACAGCCTGGTTTTCTAGATAGATAAATATACAATATATATATATGGGTTAGATGTACATATGTTCGTATGTATATATATGTTGTACTATATATATACCTATATACAGATATACGTGTATGTACTATATACCTATTCAAAGGGTCTAGGAGTGGTCCTCTCACAGGGTAGTAGGCTGGTTCAGTGCGTCTAGGGGGAGGTATAACTTTCTTTTCTCTTTAATGTGAAAGGAAGAAAGAAAAGGAGATAGAAAGATAGAGATGGAAAAAGAGAAAGAAAAATAAAAATAAAATAAAAAGGAAAGATAGGTAAGTAACTTATTGACTCCCGGTATTATAATGAATCATGCAATGCATTGGCTACATCTTATATTACAATAGCTTGGTAAGGCAGGCTAGTGACAACTGTGTGATTTAATGAGCTAAGCACCAATACCATCATGACATTAAGTTATAAGGACGCCATCTACATGCCAACTCTATTTAACGTGTTGAGCGTCTTTCTATCTATGTACACGGTAGTGATTGGCCTTATATCATGTTGGCCTATAAGAAATAATGATAATTGGCTTTATTTATTTAGAGCGAAATACGTACAGTCAATAATGAAGTGGTTAAAAATATAATATCCACACGTAGTTATAGATACGATAATCTGTACCATTGAGAATAATCATAGAGCCACATACATATAGTACGATATACAATATTGTATGAAAATAAAAACATGTACAGAGAACGTATGCAGTATAAAGGTAGATAATCAAATACTAATTCGTTAACTTAGCCTAGCCTACTCATAATAAAATCTTAAAATGCAATCTCTCTATTTAATTGGATTACATAATATATTTAAACTTTAGTACGTGATCAATAATTTAACAATTAAACTATAACACGACTATCTTATTGGGACATCACATGATACAGATCGAATAATATATGTGGATAAAACATAAAAAAAAACATAGAAACATCTGAAGCATTTGAATGAGTTAAAAATCACACTTTCCCCTAAACTAATATAGTTACTTCATGTGTTGCCATAACAACGTCATATGCAACCACCAGTCACCACTAACCCACACATACACATACACACTGCCTTGCATTTTCCAGGAACCTATACTCACTATATACTTTATTTCCACCCTATATTCACATGCATATATCATAATCTTAATAATTAATTTATTTCTATCAATAACAAATACACCTGATTAGAATCACGAGTAGGCAACTATTGCAATTATAAAATGAAAGGGTTATAAAATGAAAACAATATATAAAGGAAGAGAAAGGAAGTACAAAAAATGGAATGCATCATAAAACACCAAACCAAACATAGAAACTCTAACTAACAAAAGTATGCCACTGACCTAGCAACTTTGGTGACACCCAGCCTATCAAATAAGGGATCAATCAATGGTTTGATCCTATTGGTTTGCACCACACCATCCACTACACATAGCGCTATGTCAAACTCACAGCTCTCTATATTGTCTCCGGCTAGGATATGTACAAGTATCTTTCGACCCATCTGTTGTCATGGTAACCAGGATATGTAGAGGGTAATTAATATAACCATATAGTATATAGTAAATACATATCTTCAGCCAACATATGTTTACCTTGTATTGGAGTTTACAATTGATTTACTCTATTTAACTATTTTTAAATGCTTTTAATTTAAATCTTAAACATATGGAGAAATATAAGATATAGAGGGTGTAAGGCGGAGACTAAAAATACAACCCAAATATTATAGAGCACATTATATCATTTTAAGCCAACTATTACCAAGCATATACCACACTACCAATACTATTATAATCCAATTAAATAGTTAAAACTAGTCCGTATGAGCCAATTAATGAAGTCCTAGACATACACTTACAGGTACAGAAGATAAAAGAGAGAAGAGAGAAGGGAGAGGGGACCAACCAGAAGTGCTTTCATGACGTAGATAATGCCTTGAGTGGAAGGATGTCTATAACTGAGAATCCACATATCCATACTGGTATCCCATCCTGCCTGATTATATGTATAATCAGCCAATAAATACTTTATATTAGAATTTAATACTGTTTAATTTTAAGCATTCATATAAACGCTGTTAGGTATAAACATATAGCCCATTAGCTCCTTACTTTGTTTTTATGGCCATTATCCAACTGGTTAACTATTTCTTCTACCTCATACTTTTCTCTTCCCATCATATTTAGATTACAATATAAATATAAATACATATAAACATATAATCATTCTTTACTTCACAACATATGTACATTGTATAGATGATTGTAAAGACATTGTGCACAAAAAATTTGTTTTAAATATTAGGCGTAGTAAAAACTATACTTTTAATGTCCAGTGAGATTCGTATCAACAGAGAGAGGGCTGTCAAATATTATTATTAAATGTGAAAAAAAAAAAAAAGCCAAAAACTTCAATGAAAGACTTGGATTTATTTAAGTATCAATTGGTTTATTGTGCTATGCCAACCCTACCAAGCCATATCATATCACACCATATCATATTTATAGTATTATAGTATTATAGTATTATAGTATTAAATTACTATACTAGTATACTATTATACCATTATACTATTATGAGGGAAATTGGAGTGTAAGGAATACTTGCAGCGTAGCTCCTGTGTGATAAAATAGTGCTATCAAAACATGTAATTCACGCACAACGTTACTTACAGGTAGTAATTTGGATCCTGTTCCTTTCTGAATATCCTCAAGGCCCACACATAAGAATCCCTGTGTAGTCAACAGTTCGTGAAGAGACCGTACGACATATTTAGCTTTATCTTCCATTCTTTATATTATGTAGGCTACGATATGATAAAGACTGGAAGAAGAAAAGAAAAAACAATTCTGAGAATCACTTTATCTAAGTAATTGTTAAAGTTAATGGGTTTTTAATATGAAACAGGTCGGTTCTGATAATTATATGTAAAACAATATGGTATAATATGCACATAATATGCATATTATATATTACATATTATTATTATTTTATATATATATATATATTATACTATTGCGTTGTCGTACTACGTAAGATATTAAGGTATTTAGTATGTCGTTGTTGTACGACATTAAATATTGGTGCGCAATTATTACTCCATTAAAATATATGTTTCATCCTATTGGGTAATTGTATAGAGTAAAAGATAGCATTGCCTAAAAGACACAAAAATGCGATTGAACATTTTTAATGAGCCTCACCAAATATAGCCAAACCACCAGTTTGCATATTGCCTTCCTCGATCTACTTATTTTGCTCAGGATATTCCAATCATTCCCCCCATACCTGAAAAGTGGTGATCTGGAAGGGTAATCAAACAAGCGTCTTGGCTACAGTAGTTATGTAGTTGATGGATGTCCTTTCATCGGATTCTAGATAAGTGCACATTTCTTAGATTTGGATAAATTAATGGAAGGGAGGCTCTGTCCAGATTAGAGAATCAAATATATTCTATAATATAGGCTCGCTCCAAATATATTTTATCCGATGAATGTGCTGAATTAGATTTTTCAAGAGATTTTTTAAAGCTAAAACATATTAATATTGCATTGAAAGCTGGAGAAACCACATTGCAATGTCTCTCCATATTAAAAAATATTAATCCTGTACACATCGGGGATGATTATTCCTGAAGAATTGCAAAAAGAGAAAAGCACATTCGTCGGATACATACATTTGGAGTGAGCCTACATTCTAGAATATATTCAATTCTCTAATCTTGACCGAGCCTCCCTTTCTATTAATTCTTATAAATCTAAGGGAATGTGCACTTATCTAGAATCCGATGAAAGGACAATCATCACCGACATAACTATAGTAGCCAATCCATAGACAAGAAAGATTCAATCCTTTGAAGACTTGACTTGTAATTTTATTGAACAAGATGAAAATTAGGAGAGACTGATCCTGTAATGTAATTTATTTATTGATTACTATCATCATATATTTCCAAAGAACTATTATTGTACCTTAGTCGCAGATTCCACTAGAGTTTCATAATGTTCATAACCGTATAGAAATGAATGGGTATGAATTAAACTACCATTAACAGATTCATTATAGTATTTTTCCATTTACAAAAATTGCAGAATCATTTTTTTATAGAAAATAAATCATATTTGGCCTCCCATTTAAGGGACAGTATCCGTACCATACTTTTATCAATAACCAATAGGTTCCTTGCTAAAAATAGGACCGTGGATTACTATAAATGGGGTGAATTCGGGTTACACACATTCCCATCGAGTCCCCTGTTTAAAATTTAAGTTCCAGGTTTACTGGGTAACTAATACAACTTTTCGACTATATTAGATATTTGTGAATTATTATATGGAATCATCATATTAGATATAAACTACCGGCTCTGAAGAATGTTTGTATACTCTATTCATATATAACATAAAATATAGCATTGTTGATGTGTAAGGCTAAAGTCATTTACCATCGCACATTAATCATAAATCATAAAAATAATCTATATTTAATAATGAAAGTATTGCAGCTTTTTTTTTTTTTTTTTGAAAGATTTCTTGTTAAAGATAGTGGAAAAGCTAGCATACATACACTATAAAGTGTGAACTATATCCCAAATAGTGTGATTGATTAGATCACTAGACCATTGAAAATTGTATTTATTGGACAAATCTAGATGCAAATAAAGGCACAATCAATCTGGGCCACCCTTTAGATTACTAGATGTGTGTCAGCCAATGAGTGAAGAATAAAGTTTTGGTATTTTGTGTAGGTTTTTTCACATTGTAATCAGTGCTCCTTTTCCTCACTAGTTGACAGGACACATAGATGCATGAATCCTTGTACAGGTAGTTGGTTGACCTAGCCTAACCTCTTTTGCTAGCCTTCTTTACAATACTGATGTTGAACTCACTAAAAGATATTGCAATCCTAGATTTATAGCTAAGCCCTGTTAGTATAAGCTGCTAATGTTTTCTTCAACCAAATAATGTATTGGGCTATCATTTGCTTTCCTTATTCAATGGATGATCAGGGGATAGGCTGCAATGTAATGCATTAGGCAATTCTACACTGCTATAGTTAAACTTACGATTAAAACTGATATATATTGTAATTGGTTATTAATAAACAATAGTTTTAATATAAGAGCATTACTGGCTTGAATAATTGGTTGAAATGTTCATGCAAGATAAAACACAAAAAAGTTTTGACCAATATTTTTTTTCTGATTTATTTTTAGTTGTATATAATTCAGAACAAGTTATGATAACAATGAAAAGCCAGATTATTAGAAAACCAGAATTGTTATACCGCTTTATTTTCTACAAATAAAAAATTTAATATATATATATTACTAATTTAAAGAATAATACTTGTTTTCTTCCTCTTCAGATATTTTAGTAAGCGAATTCCTGCCAGCTTCAAACTCTTGGTCGTTTTAAAAAATTAAATACACGATAAATACATTTATTCTACAATACATGTTCCTCTCCATATTACTAAGCAGCGAGACATTATGACATGGACAGCAACACACATACAGAGCCTTTAAACGGCCTATTCCCAAAAGAAATTCTTCTGCGCATTTTCTTTTTCTTAAGCAAATATAATGATCAGAAGCAATGCTCACTGGTTTGTAGAACTTGGAATGAAGCTATCAGAGAAAGCGCTGGACAAGGATGGGTGTGGCTGCATTCGAAGCCCATCGATATAGAACATGACAGAGTCGAATCATATATTCCCCCGTATGGGAGTGATGATTGGAACATCCTAATGCAAAGTATGAAAACGTGGAGCAGAGCCACACGCAAACTAGGAGTAGAGCTATATAGTAAAAGATACAATAATGATAATACTAAAGCACTAGAGGAGATTCTATGCAATGCCAAGCGTTTGGAGGCTCTGCATGTTGTGGGTCGTGAGCCAGAGTTAGTTCAAGTCTTATCTTGGAATGGAAAGCGACTTCCCCCGCATGTAAAAATTTCCGGTTTTACTCATGTGGGTGTATTAGCACCATGCACGCAAATCAAGCACCTTTCCATACTCAATTCCCCTGGTCTTAGCACTTTATCTTCAGTATCCTTCATCTTAAATCTTACTTCCCTTTCTCTAGTTGGTTGCCAGGGTCTTAGTAGCATTGATTCCCTTTGTGAATCAACCCACGGCAATCGGTTAGCCGAACAGTTGACCAGTATTGAAATTGTTCATTGCAATGATATTCATAGTATTGAAGTATTTAGAAGGCTCCAGAACCTTCAAAAGATTTGTTTAGGTAATTTGTCTCTAATCCCGTCTTTGTCACCGCTTGAGCTTTGCATACAGTTGAAGAGTCTTTCTTTGAGATGTATGGGCGAGAGAAAACTTTCCATTCCTTCTACACTTAGCAATATAGTCACTCTCGTACTAGAACATGTTAACCTGTTGGACTATGAAGTACTGACTTCGTCAAGAAATACACTGGAAAGTATTGAAGTGCAATCCACTCATGGTCCCAATTTTTACCCCCTTCCTCTGCTTCCTTGTTTGAAAAGATTTGTCACCAATATACCATTAGGTGAACTAGATTTTCCAAGAGATTCTTTACAGTTAAAACATATTGAGATTACTTTGAAAGATAGAGAAACCTCACTGCAATATCTCTCTGCACTAACCAATCTTACTCATGTACACATCAATGAATGTCCTTACATTGAAAGCATCTCTTTTATAAGTGAGCTGGCTTTCTCGTTACGATATTTGACTCTGACTCGACTTCTTCTTACCGATATATCGGTTATATCTCAGTGTTCTCACCTCACATATCTTGATTTATCCGGGGGAAAAGGTATATTTTCCATTGAACCAGTGATGTTTTTACGTTTTCTGCGCGAGTTGTACTTGGACGATTGCGTGGGCCTGTCAAACGTTTCAGCATTAACCATTGTTCCTACATTGACACACCTCTCATTGTCAAAATGTCATTCGCTTACCAATGTAGCCCAAGTCTCTGTTTTACCCTCACTGAAGTATCTCAATGTGAGTAATTCAGAAGGTTTGTCTTTAGCAGAACCATTCATGGCATGTGAGTGGCAAGGGATCCTGAACACATCTAACTGTAATTTCCTTGACTATCCAGTATGTGCGGGTATATTTACAGGCGAGGAATGGAAGAACTTGGTTGAGAATATTGTAAGGTATAGGAGTTGGATAGAGTAGATCAAGACTGCCTAATATGTAGGATTGGGATCACTAGACATTTAGTTTGTACTGATTACATATGATGCGATTGAATTCAATTAAGGTCATGTCACTGTATTTTCTTAGTACTCATTTTCACATGTATGATTCAAAGAAGGCTACTCAATTTAATCAGTATTAGTTCTGCAGCATACCACTTAGTTAACTTTATTAAAAGCCTAATTATCCATTTTGTTTACATATATATTGAAAAATACTGCAATTAATAAACACATTTGAAATTGATTGGCATTATATTTAACAATATTATATATGTTAATTGTAGTGATTTACATAAAATGGACATATGTAGGGCATTGAGATAATGCACTAATCCCTTTAAATAATTCCCACTCTATCCCCTATCTAGCACCAATTGAGATATGTACATCATCAATAAGCCATTCTTTGAGGAATATTGAACCCACAAGTCAAATTATTCTTTTTCTCCTTTTGGCCATTAATTGCTTTAAATCTTATTACAGTAAACCAAAGGAAAAAAACCATTAAAAAATAAAACCCATAGTCAATATAAGATGTATTTTATTGTACATTGCTTATTCTTATTGTTATTTTGGCAAAACATTGTAATTTATTAACTCGTGTTCTTTTTAGTTTTTACTAAACAGGAATATTTGTTTAATTAAAATATATTTGTATATAGACATGGCTATTTAATATTAACAGCAATTACTAATGCCTATGTAGACTGGAAAAACAGTTAGTGGAATCCAAACTGGCCAATCGGAGGACATCACAGGATAGTGCAAGATTGTTGTCCAATCCAAGATGACTGAACAAGCCTCAACCAGCCAATGACAGTACTCTCGAAGCTATACGATAATTTATTTTAGATCCCATGTTTTGCGACCAGTTAACTTATTGCTTAGGAACACTACCTAAGAAACGTCCCACAGTTTTTTAAAAAACTGGACTCTCTGCAACTACTGGGGAAAGTCATATCAGTCCCTCATTGTGTTTTAGCAACTTAGTGTCTTGCCTTCAGTCACATACTCTACAAGAAATGGTGTTATTGCTATTTTTATCCCGTGTCAACAGATCCTTTACTGGATCACTTGGGAATCTTGTTGGGGTATGTGCCGGAAAAATTATATTTATCCAGGTGGACTACTGGCCGCGTTCTTCCGTTTCTATCAAGCTTATGAATCTAGTCCTCAACCTCTGCTGCTTTGCTTAATGCAAGAATGTCTTAACCTATCTGTGCTCATGCATGTAAGAATACATGTCAATATGCAATAGATAACTTGATGTTGACCAGGTGCAATTTTTATTCTAGCTCTGCATTTACATTGAATTGGTAGTATATTTGGCCTTCCTGATTTGGCCTTTATTTCTTCCCCCCTTCATTACGAGGTTTTGTCTTCAATGCTCTTTTGTTAATTCACCGGTTTTCACATAAATAGAAGCTCACTTATTAACTTATGATTTTAACTCCAAATTGTTTTTTAAAGCATTCAGTAAGTTTATGGGTTTTGCATATGGTGATGGCAGTGCTATACTACTTTTTGTAAAAACCAAAACCTGCTTCTGTTAATTAAATTAAAGTTGGCTTCTCTCTTGTAAATATATCAGATCTATTAATTATCAGAATTTTCTCTATTCTGGCAGGAATAGAAGCCTCTGGAGTTCACTCTTCTGCTTTTAGTTTTTTCCCTCTACTTGTTGTTGCCTCTTTTCAGTTTTGACTGGAAGGAGGAAAGTTCTATAGAATTTTATTATTGCAACTTACAATAATCTGTCTCTTCTTTGGTAGATATATTTGATATGTTACCAAATTGGGATGAGGACCAAAAAATACCCCTTCAATTTATTTTGGTGTTTGTTTGGACTTGGTTGGCTAGTGAACAATCATCTTGACTCCTATGGCATGCAGCAGTAAAAAGAATATAGTATATTGTTGTGCCACATTAAGAATGGTGTGATGCCTTGAGGCCAAGTTATTGTAAGTGAGAGGCTAAACACATAGGTAGTTACATTAACCACTTTTGGCTAAAATGGCTTGGTAAATGTGTGATTAATGTTAAGAAGTATCAATGTTCATCAGTTGATTTTTGAATAAAGAGTATATAGTATGTAAGCCACCCATTGAACCAGATTCTCCAATTCTAAGTCATTTTCCATTGTTGTTTTGAGGTGTCCTGCTATATCAATTCACATTGATATTGATAATCTACTCTTGCAGATTGTAGTTATCAGCTTCTATTCTAATAGTAATGTTTTATGAGTAAATACAATTTAGTCATATTTACACCCTAGAGGACAGTTTATACTTGAAGCATGATATCCAGAGGAATATAAATAAACTGTATATGGTATATGTTTTGTGAAAACCATTCTTTCTACATTGTGAAAAGAGTTCTTTAATACTTTTGTTTTATTTGCATGAGGGATTCCAATTGGTCAGTACATATAAACCCAAGTAATCTAAATAAAAGTATCCTACTTTAAACACTCATGTCACCAGTGCCAACAAAATTAAAATAAGCACACATACTATTGGTCAGACTAAATTAATTTGCATGTGGTTGTGGCTATGCCAATTAATTTGCCATTATATATAATATTACATTTACCAATGAATATACAGCTAACATATAATTATAAATACATAAGTGACTAAATGTTAAGATTAATATTTCAAATCACTATCACAATCACAAATGATCAAGCTACTCCTTATAATTTCTGATTACATCATACAATGTCCATGATTCCCAAGGTCCTGATGATTCCAGAGTGTCAAGTGAAACAGAAGCAATAATTGACTTAATACCCTAATACCCGATATAATATACGCCATAGCTTTGCTTTATTATATTTATACATTATTATTATAGAGCACACGTGCCTACATCTAAATAAGTTAACATGTAGGAGTTTGAACTAAATAATTTTATTGGGAACAATATTATCTCTAAAAAGGTAGTAGTATTACAAGTGCGTCACTATATGATATGAATCTGGACCTGCATCAATTAAGAACTTAATATAAAATATAAGACAAAAAATGCTTGGGTATACAGAGCTCAAAGTCTTTACTTAATAATCGTTAGAGGCATAAAAGAAATTTAGCCGTGTTAGCATGCTTTATGGTTCTAAACATTTATATTATTAGATTTATAGAAGAAATATTAATAAACAAAATGATCAGCCAGTGCCTGTTCAAAGCCCAAAATTATTATTTCAAATTATCTAAACCACTCCAATTAATTATGCACAAGGAATTAAAACAGGACCAAGCAACAATTATTGGATATGCTCATCCAGATTGAACCTTTGTTTCAGAAAATACTGGCTTTTCTAATCTGGACTAAGTTTCTCTTTCCATAGAATCAATGAAACTAAGAAATCCTGCACAACCCTAGATTAACCATAAATATGATCATCAATATTTCTAATCAAACTACTGACCCAGAGACAAGAGAAATTCTAGCCTCATGCAAGGAATTGATCTTAGGTTATCATCAACTAATTAATCATAGGAGATTACATCTTAATCATAATAATAAACAATAATAACTATCTAAGTAATACATAAATAAATAAGTAAATAAACGCCTTGAAAAAATTCACATGTTACAGCCATGACATCATGTAGAAGGGACTAATTCCCCTTAACAATTTGGATGTGTTGATGCTTTGATATTTGAAATATAACGTACTATAATTATAAGTGATAATAATCAATCTATAAAAGAATCCTAAATGTGGAGACCTGTTCTGATCCTCTGCATCGAGTTCCTTATTTATCTCTTAATTGTGCTTGATTATTTAGTATAACGAGGGGTCCCATATTGCTGAGTAATGCCCTCCTGGTCACAGTAATGATATATGAGAATTCTCTCTAGTTCCCCACTGAAATCATTAAACAAGTGCACATGAGAGACACTGAAATACATTTAGCATCCTGTGGAACTGGCAGAAACATAAAAAGTCTTGACCTTGGACTTCATACAGTAACACATCAAATAATGTAAAAATTAGCTCAGGATGACCAAAAGCAATTCCAAACTACTAATACTTGTGGGGAAATATTCTACTTAGTCTATGAAGACTCTGTGAATAGCCAATTGCTTTGTGATTTGGGTATATGGTATTATGTGCCTTAGAGAATTAATATACTGCACAAGGGTTGTATTCCTGGTTATACAGCATGGTTTTTCTCACTTGGAAGCAGGTATCTTCTCATGCATCATGTATGAGCTTGGTATTTGTGTGCAGTGTGCATGTGCATCAAGCCTATATTCATTTTAATGGTGAAGATGAAGATTTGATAGCTGATGGTTTGGTCCCTCATATACTTTGTTATTGACCTTATGCTCAAGTAATACTGAACGCCATTCAGGTATCCAGTCAGTAGTTCTTTTTAACCCTTAAGTAGTTAAAACGTTGAATGTCGGAGGTAAATCCAAATCCACCCAAATGTAGTCTCCACTTGCAAAAATTTGTCAGCTCTGCAGGCTTATACGTAAACCGTAATTTTAATTTTAACTATAATGCAACGAGTTTAGATTTGAGAAGGTAGATTCACTATCTCTGTTCTTTTGACTCTGAAATGCACGTTCCTATTCCACATTACACTTTGAGAATCCTTTTTGATACTTGCAAAGTATTCCAGGTCATGGAATATCTATTACTGAAATCCCCATGAAATAATTGTCCTATGGTGTCTTTCTCAATGGCCTTGTCAATCTTGATAGCCGAGCAAGAAGTTTCTCATGCAGCAATTTCCAAGTAACAAATGAAATCCTGAGGCCATTTAGTTTGTACGCATTGCTTCTTAGAAACAGACTTGTCTTTCCACTGGTCTTTTCACTTATTCATGGTTGCCCTGGTGTGTCCTCCTCTCACTGGGTGATAGCCATGGTGCTCTGGTGAATATGATTTAGGTTTCCATCAATAGCCTCTGCCAAGCGACAGTTATTGTCCTCAATTGGATACTATTGAAGTAGTCTGTGTGTTCACATTCTTGCTCATCCTGCATAATAAAAGCTACTGCCGCTACATTGACTGATGGTGGAATCTTGACCCATTTGTTTTGACAGCTTTGTGTCATGGCTTTTGGAAGATGGCTGATAGTTACAAAGGAGTTGTTCTTGCTTCTTGTTCTTACTGGCTAGATGATTTCCCTTATCATTCACTCATTTTATAATCCTGTCAAATGAGGTGGATTCAAATTCCTTGTGCTCCAATTTGTAGCAAGCAAAGCATTACAAAGTTTTTTCAGACACTGCCTCATCTGGTAGAACATGTATAATTTCCCAATCCTTCCTCTGTGGTCCTTGCTGCTTGATAATCCCTTTCAAGGATTTAATAGAATGCAGAACTGCTGGACTATTTCATTGGCCCCTATCGGAATTTGAAACACTGTTTTTCTTATTGACAAAGATGTTGAAAGTAAACATTCTATCAAAATACCATGCCGCAGATAGTCTAATTAAGCTAATTTGGTTCTGGATCTTTCCATATGGTCAAGAACCATCTATACATACAGACACAACCTTAAGCAGAGGTACTCTGGGTCTTCCCAGATATGTCAGCAGCACACTGCCATTGAGTCACCAGCATTGTTTCTTGTTTTGGATCTTTCTATAGCTTCAACCAAAGGGAGAGTATTGTAACTGTTTTCTCAAAGAATACATGGCACCCTGGACCAGCTGACTAACAATGGGACTATGATATAATTGATCCAAATTAGCCAAATTAGATCAATTCCTCATCTAAATCAATGATCTGTCAATACATATCACTCTAGAGGCAAATGTTTTGCCAAATATGGTTACCAGATAAAAAGTCATCCAAATATGGTGTGTTTCAGATAAATTGGACGATCTAGATCAAGGACCTTAGTGGACTTCACTGGTTTCCTCAAAAGGTAACAACCAATAAGGATCTATATAACCATTAAAATATAAACCAAAATATAAAATATTGAGTATAGCTACATTAGTACCTCCCAATAACAATGGTACTGAAATCTTGAAAATTATAGAAAGACTAAACGTGCTAATAAATAAACACACATGACTCCCAACACAAAAAGCTTTGCATTCTTTCAATTGTTAGCAAAAGCGCTTTATATGTAATCCTTAATATTTAGGAACATTTGGCCTGTAATTTGTAACCATCATTATTTCCTATAAACTATTGCAATGTCTAGACCTGCATTAGCACTTAATTATAGGCATCAGCATCCAGTCAAAAATATAATTTATACTAAAAGAGATAATTATTTAGTCATGCTTGATTGCAACAGTACCTATTACATACATTCTGACTTGTTACCACTTATCACTCATTGCACAATAAGCACATATTTACCAAAATAAATTTAGGCAGAAATCCCTCATATACCTCTCAGTGCATTTCACTCTTCTAAGAATCTGGCAATAGTATCTGCATATGCATATGCTCATATTTATTACCTTTCCCCAAGATCCATCGAGAATACACTGGGGTTGCCCATTAACTCCATTGCAAAGCCAGGAATTTGTACCTTCACACTTAAACTAATTGGATACCCTGAGCCTATGATATAGCCCCTAGGGCCTACCACAGTTTGCAACAAAACCATCGAGCCTTTAAGACATTCTATTGCTAATTGTTTATCTTGATTATTATTCTTGTAAACATTGTCATTTAATAGCTTGTATCCTTTTCAGTTCTGTTATGCACCATCTTAAGGTCCATAACACTTATACTTAACCTACATAAAATTTCGCATGCACACATAGTTACAATTACTAAAAAAATACACAAGTCAACCATAAATTATTGTTTTCTGTGTTGTAGTATAGCAAACCAACAGCATTACTAGTCAAGTAGACCAGTAATCCCATCAATGGTGCAAGCGCACTCAAGCCATGGGTCCTGGAAAGAATAACCATTATATATGAGCTATTAGTGTTCCATAGCTTGCTTTAGGTATTGTAGACTAGAATGCCCGACCAGCTTCTGTTGTATTTCTAACCAAATCACTACACTCTACCTAGAATATATATGAGATTTTAATCAATCATGACATGAATTAGGTACATCCTATTATAATATATTAATCTATATCATACCATATCTTACTTCTTATTTTATTATACTACCTTATATCGTCCTATAATAACCCATAGCATAACCTTTCCCATATTCTAAATTAGACTATACTGTATCATCATATCATCATATATAGTATAATCCTAACCCCATCAAAATTATAATCTATTATAACTTTTATCATAGCACAGAATAGCATATCATATCATAACCTACACCATATCATACCATACGTTGTCATAGTCTATACCTTACCATGAAATAGGCTATATCATACCATACCATATCACCCCACTTCCTACAACAACCTACCTTCAGTAATTCCTCAGCACTGGATCTCTTTATTGGATCTACAGCCAAACAAGACTTTAAGAAATTATTCAACTCGGGGGAACATTTCTCTGGAGACTTGAGGGCAGGTGTGCCAATGGTTGTGATCATATACAATGCCTATGGAATGGACAGGTATAACATTAATAACAGAGTAGTCCAATGTTATAGTTCATATTATAAGAGTTATACTGCATATATAATTGAATAATAGAAAATGAGTGAAGCAGAAAAATAACAGTAGATTATGTAATACTCGTAGAGCACCTAGAGTCAAGACACCAAATGACAAAAACGTATACAAGCCTCTTAGAAGAGGTATAAGTTCGTTAAATATTAAAATATCTTGGCAATTAGTTGACGGCTAAAATAGAGGTAGGTGCAATGTTGTGTCAATATTACATTAGACGTCTATATATATAATTAATGTGAGAAAATGATTAGCTTGTATAGGTTTTACAGCGAAAATAGTATATTTACTAAGGCTAATAATAATAATAATAATATAATTATAATAATAATCGTAATAATAACTATAATAGTAATAGCAATAGCAATAATAATAATAATAATAATAATATACTGTAAGTGGGGGAGAGAGGTAAAAACCTTTAATGGTTCCTCATCCATATAAGGGGGCTCTCCTTCAATAAGCTCCAATAACATCACACCTAGGCTCCAGATATCAACCTGAACAGAAGCACCATTGTAAACACAAGAACATACATGTCCACATATATATTGTACAGTTAATTGCCGCATTGCTATGTAGCAATAAGTCGTACATTATGCTAGCTTGAATGCTCGTGTATTATAACAATTTCTAGCTTTAATTATGTATTACTATTCATCATCCAGTAATTATTAAGATTGGTATTAATCATTACATGAAAGAAATAAAAGTAATGCATGAAGTATACTAGTAATAGAAGTCCAAAATAGAATATAGTATAATAAGTATTATTTACACACAGGTCCATAAATTGAGCTAATCACAATGTGTTATTGTTTTTCTACAACTCTAATCCACTGAACTCGTGATTATTATAGGTCATCACATTAAAGAGTATCAATGTGTACCAATAAACATCAGGTAGTAATGCATATGGTAAGGGATCTATAATTAACATTTAATACGGCTTTATGATTGGGCCAAATAAAAGATGCAAAGTTAAGATATCCCTTACTGTGCTTGGCAAATTGATGGAACAGTAATATTTCAATAATAATAGTAACAACAATAGCCGTCATAATAATCGTAATAATAAAAATATAAAATAGTAATTAATAATAATAACAACAATAATTAATAACAGTACAATTTATTAATACCTTAGAACCATAGGCTACTTGTTTTATCACCTCAGGGGCCATCCAATAGGGTGTCCCCGCCATGGTGTAGCGTTCCTTCACCTCAGGAGTTAGCGTGGTGCAAAACCCGAAATCCGCTGAGATAAGTTAATCTGTTTTAAAATGGAGAGTAATTGGGAGATAAAAACTAACAACAAAAAATAAATAGAAACAAATTGTAAATGAGGTAGATTAATCGTAAATGAATTATAATTCATCTTCTCAATAGGGCCAGTAATAAATGAGTGCTATATCAAAAACAACTATAAATGATATGAATGTATTTGGTAGAAGGGTTTCAGTATCTTTATTGATGACTCCCCAATGACACACAAATCATTCACTACAACGTACAGGACATGATCATAAACCAGTCATAAGCTAGAAATATATTAATAGTGGTTAAGATACAAAGGCTTAGTTATATAAAAGGGTAGTGAAGGAAGAAATTTAATAAAAGAATATAACAGGGGTAAGAATAAAGAATATGACGGAAAAAATAAATTAACAAATATAAAGGAAAGAGAGAGACGGAGAGGGAATGGCATACATAGTTTTATCTCTCCGGTCATGCTAATAAGGCAGTTGTCACTTTTAATATCTCTATGAATCAGACCTCTTTGATGTAAGTGGTTAATTCCTTTTAGCGTCTGTGTATAATTAAAGCACCAATGAGATATGGTGGTTATAATAGCTAAAAATAAAATATAAATCACATAAGATCTAAGATAATATAATGCAAGATAGAATAGAATAATATATATATATATATAGCAGAAAACAATATATAACAAATGATCATAGAGGATAAAATACAATACACTAGGCATATATTGTTATATAACATACCTGAAATACAATGCAATGTATACATACATATGGGAACATATACATAGCCCAATACAATATATACATACACAATGCGCCACCCACCATGTAATAACTACTATATTCCTTAATACTCATTAACACTCATTAATAACCATCCAATCACAGAGCCTTACCTGTTGAACAATACAAGCCATTTGTGGTTCGGTCATAGTACACATGTTCTTATCTATCACATCAGTCAGGGACCCACCCTGCATATACTCCATAACTACCTAAGAATAGGTAGGGTCATTATTTGACTTCATTATTAGTATATATATATATGTATGTATGTATATATATAATGAGTTATTGGTTGCCTCCACTATTATATATATACATATATGTAAATTATGTAAAGGTAAATTAAAAATGATTAATTTTAAAAACCAAAAAATAACTTTACATATACTCGATAACTACCAGTATCAATGAGTTATTAATTTCTTCCACATAAATATACATATACATGTGTATGTATATATATATATATGTGCTTGCATATGTATGCATTTAAGTAAGTAAATAAGTAAGTAGGTAGGTAAGTAAGTAAGTATGATAATATTATAGCATATATACGAGTATGTATAATACTATATATGATAGTATGGTGTATGTATGCATGTAGATGTGTAAATACATATATGTAAAGTAAGTAAAAGTATATTAAAAGTACAAATGTAAATAATAGTAATTGCACATGTAGTTATACCAAGATATAGATATAGATATAGATATAAATATATATATTCATATATATATACTTACCCATAAAGTGTCGTTATCAAGGAAACTATCTACGTAATTAACTATATTAGGATGATGGTTGTCACGCATTACTAGAATTTCATTGGCTATTAGATCAATACGCTCCTGCTCGGCCAGTTTCATCTCCTTCAATGCCACCTACACCAATAGCATTGATCAATGGTCCGTTTAATTTTAATGGCAAGTGTTAACGGGCTTATATTTTTATCCCTAAAATTCGGTTGGATATGATTGGTTGATGATACACATCAAAAAAGAGTGGTAAAGAGGTAAACAAATATGTGTATACCATTGGTAATATATATATATCCAATAGGAGGGAGTTGGTAAAGTATAAGTACTCATGATATTAGGTTAAAATATAATTACCGAAAACTAGTAAGTAGATAGATATATACGTGCATATAATATTTCACTAAAATATAAGCACCCTATAGAAACAGACAAAATATAAGTATTCGTGATATCGGATTAATATATAATCATCCAATAGGAAAGAAGAGAAAAACATGTACTAATGATAGTAATATGAGCATAAATTCAAAAAGAATGACATTTAACCAACCAATTCGCCTTCTAGCGTC
>NAOQ01000021.1:68681-79083 GCA_002751075.1 Ichthyophonus hoferi
TTTTTTTTTTTTTTTTTTTTTTTTTTTTCTTTCCTCCTTTTTTTTTTTTTTTTTTTTTTTTTGCTAATGGTAGAAAACAATTAAATTTTAATTTATTTTAATCTATAATTCTACGAAATTGCTGGAGCATTTAAAGTTATACTTTATTGATTTGCATTTATTGGTTTTGTAATTGTACAGAAATATATATAGTAATAATAGCCGAGAAAGATAAGAATAGTTAATAAACACAGGGAACATGGGTTTTATGACTTACCGTACATAATATTTTAAGTATATATTCTCTATTATTTTAATTTTAAACATATATATAGCAACCACTAATATCAACGATCTCACAGAGATCAGCCCATGAGCTTTCCGCTCATCAGAGGAAGTTGCTATACATTGACGATCACGTAGGCATTGCCATTGCTGGTCTGACGTCAGATGCACGTGTATTGAGGTAGGTGGGTGGTTATGGGTATGTATGTGTATGTATACGTATATGTATATGTGTATATGTGTATGTGTATGTATGTGTATATATATGTATATGTATATGTATATGTATATATGTATATGTATATGTATATGTATATATGTGTATGTGTATGTATGTCTATGTGTATATGTATGTATATATGTATATATATGTATATATATATGTGTAGCTTGATATGTATATATGTGTGTGCATGCACAATCCTATACTATTAATGTATATTATGTTGTAGTGCCTAACCAACTAGTAACAGTCACTGCTGTGTAATGTGTTTATGTTATGGCTCCCTTTGTGAAACATACAGTACGAATGACGTACAGTGAACAAAGGAATGGTATTACCTAACATTTACAACAACCTAATACCACTACCACTACACATCTATTAATATATATATACGTACTATCTTTCCCTCCTACCGCATGGCCCAACGAAATACTGTTTTATCTCCCTCTCCCTCTTCCTCTCATATAACACACTTTATACTACACTTACACCAACCATTTTCTATGGTGTCAACAGTAAATACATGCGTACAGAGTGTATGAGTTCTAAGTATGTATATGAGGAGCCCCTGCCTGTGTCTCGTCTGGTGGCGGCTGTGGGCGATAGTATCTTGCATATAAGTCTATGTATATAGTGCATGTCTAGTATGTTAGTAAGGTGGTAGTTGTAATGATTGTCTCGTATGCGGAAATTATGTGATGTTGTGTTGCATTGGTTTATATAATATTACATTGCATTATACTATGCTATACTATGCTATACTCTATTTTACTGTACTATGCTATACTATATTCTATTTTACTATACTATACTATGTTATGCTATACTATACTGTACTACACTATCCTATATTATACTGTACTATACTATACTATACTATCCTAGATTATACTGTACTATACTATATTGTACTATTCTATATTATTATTATTTCCCTTAACTCTTGCCTAGAAGCCCAAGTGACTACCCAACGCTATGGCCGTCGGCCCTATGGTGTAGGACTACTAGTGGCTGGATATGACGTAGGTTATAGCTATATATGGCTTTATTGTTACTGTTATTATTATTATTATTATTATTATTAATGAATTAATGATTGTTATTAATGAGCGTTATTAATATTGTTATTATGATTACTATTGCTATTGCTGTTACTGTTATTGTTATTATTATATCGTCACTATTGATATTATTAATATTACTATTTTTTTATTATTGCCTCTCAGTAGGCCTATATATATATCCTCATATTCCCTCTCTTTCACTTAGGTTTTCTATTAAACACACATTCATGTTTTCTTTGTGCCTATTTGTGTCTTGCACTATTATCATACCTGTACTTTAGCCGGCCTTAATCTATATTTCCACTATAAGGAGCTATAGTTAGTTGTGAAATAATTAATTAGATAATAATTAAATATTCAAAATTTGTTAAAAATGGTATGTAATTTTAGTAACGTACAATAATATAATATAATATAATATAATATAATATAATCAATATTATATATATAGCCTCCCAGCCCTATGCTATACTATACTATATAGTGCAATACCATATAGTACACGACTAAACTATTCAATACAAAGCTATATAATAATAACACATAAAT
Source organism: Ichthyophonus hoferi (assembly GCA_002751075.1). Taxonomy (NCBI): domain Eukaryota; class Ichthyosporea; order Ichthyophonida; family Ichthyophonidae; genus Ichthyophonus; species Ichthyophonus hoferi. The sequence goes on from NAOQ01000021.1 coordinate 70,785, forward strand.
TTAACCGTGCCTGGCTGCCTATCATTTTATTTTATTTTTATAAATAATACCTCTTATTGCCTGGCAAGCAATGTGGCTATTGGCTAGTATCGTGTTAAGAAACTGAAGTACAGTATTGACAGATGGTAATATAGGCTTTAATTATATTGTACCCCCGATTATAGTTATATATTAATTCATTCTATTTTCTTCTACTCTATTTTCTTCCTTATTCCGCCGTCGTGTTACCTACCATGTTATCATCATACCACCCAATGACCTCTGTCCCTTATCCCACATATATTTTAACTCTAGAAGGAGAATGGTCCCCGTGTGTATCATATCTGCCCATCAGCAAATTACTTTGATTGTAAGGCTATGGCCATTGGTGCTCGCTCCCAATCAGCTCGCACCTACCTTGAGCGTTGTCTGGATACCTTTCCCGATAGTATGTATTATATATATAGATACATGTCTGTGTTTGTGGTTATATATGTACCTATGTGTCGGTGTCTACGCATTGGCAGGTTATCATATATATATATATATATATATACTTCTGCCGCCTTTTTTATTATGTGTTGTTTGAATACATATATTTTTTTTCTCCACTAGTTCAACCCACTATCCCTTTAACAAAGAGGAATATTACGTACCTGATTGTTCACATGCGCGCACACATATACCTATATATATACATGCATACATACATATATACACACACATATATATCTATCACTCTAACCTTACCTATCTATCCATTCCTCAGGTGATCGCACCAGCCTTATCCGCCATGCCCTCCGTGCCCTACAGGACAGTATGCCTAACAACACCGAGCTCACTACAGCCAATGTCAGTGTAGGTGTCGTGTCACGAGATGAACCCTTCCATATTATAGAGGGAGATGATCTGACCGAGTTCTTAACTGATCTGGATGAGGGGTCTGCCTCTACCCGTAGAGGCAAACCCGCTCCCAAGACTACTCCTACTACTGAACCAGCAACGAGTGAGGTAGAGATGGCAGAGGGCGAGGGTGCAGCTGCCCCTGAGGACAAGCCTATGGAAACTGATTAGGGATAATGATGGATGGGCTGAGCCCTGTGTAATAAACCAGATCCTATATTTATCATCGTGTAATGTAATATTGGTTGATGATGTGGTTGGGGCGGAGTGTGTGGTTGCTAGGACAACCATATATCTATATCTGCAGGAAGGCTGCGCAGTGAATAAACACTTGGTTTGTATAGAGCTCTGAGCTGCCTAGAATGTTTGTAAGGCAGAAGGATATATATATATATATATATATATACTCTATATATATACTTTGAATTTTATGCTCGTCCATAATTTGCAAGATTACGTATGGTTTTCCTTTTCTTGGTATAGCTTACTTAACAAGATATAATTCTTTGTGATGTCATTGGATTGTACAAGAAATATTGTACATTGTTGTAGCTAGTCTAGCCTGATCTAGACTGACTGCTGTAGTATGCGTTGTTACATTTCATAATTGTATGGGACGGGCATATTTCTTGGCGGCAAAAATGGACTAGAATTTCAATTGTTTAAAAACAACAAGCTTGTTGTTAGTTATTAGTATAACATAGTATATAGTAGTATCAGTAGTATCAGTACCTCATAGTATGCAGTGATAGTAATACAACCTCATATTTGTTAATGTATTTATATAATATTATGTATATAGCGACATTAATACAATATAATATATATAGTGATATAAATAACTGGCAATTAGCCATGTGTTTCCTGTTAGGCGACTACTAAAATAACATTGCTTCATGCTCACGAGTACATAAATGAATAGCCTTATAACGAGGTACATTCTAGAAAATAGATGGATAGAAATTGCTGAACTGGACAGCTACAGAATAATTGCCCCAGTGAGATCGTGTTTAAACATGAATTGTTTTGCATTCATTTTAATTTGTATTATAGATTAACCATAGAGTAAGTTAGTTTGACAGGATTATTATTGGTGGAAACAGATATTAATGTCCTTTAAGGGCCTGTAGAGTCTGATGATGAGTTGGGTGTTATTCCGACTTAGCAAAGCATTCATGTATATATCCGTACACACATACATATATAAGGTGTTCATGAATAATACAGCATAGTATAAGATAGCTATATGCCAAGAGTTTAAAAAGACACTGCAAAGACACTCTATCCTATGACGTTGACTATGATTACAATACAGTTTTTGAAAGGCAGAACTAAATGGGTCCAGCCCATTTTAATTATGTGCGTAGTAGTTATTTAATAAGGCAAGTATTATAATTAGAAATACATTATGCGATGATGCATAGATATAGGATGAACCACACTAAAATCTAAAGAGAATTAATAAGGTAATACATATATGCGTATATAATACTATACCTGGTCATTAATTGCTCTTAGAATTAGAACTATAATATAAAATGATTTACAAATGTAGGGTTAGCCGCTCTTTATTCTAGAGGTTAGAAAGCCGGATTATTACCTCTAGTATAGGTCCCTCGCAGGTAGATATAAGTGGAACTACCTGGAGGTAGGGTTGTATAATTACTTATACACCTACTTACCAGCCAAGACTAGCATCTAATCTTAAGTGCGAAAAAGGCAGGTAATTGGAAGGATTTAAATAATGGTATAGATCAGTAGAAATGATCAAATGCTAAACTAAAATAACATAACCATTATAATTGGTTCTATCATTTCATGCATGGCTTTTTGCCAGCCTTTCTTCGGCCAATAGGGAGCTATTAAGTGGAGGTATTCCCAATGATCATGTGATTGTAATAGATACTACATATAAGGTCTAACAAAAGGCAATATGTTCTGCTAGTTATATTCGTTTTATTGCACATCTCATAAGTTTGTTTTGTGGTCAACCCAACATAAACACTAAGATTGAAAAGGACTACTCTATATAACCAAGGCTCACTTTATAGTACTATAGAATATGTTCAGTCAATACTCAACGTTCATGCAAAGAGTGATTTATCGTTAGCTTTGATTCACAGTTAACTTTCTTTATAATTTTTAACTTCAATGTATGAACTACAACAAGCATCGGGATCAGACGTGTTAACAGGATTTCGCAATATAGTAAACGTGATGGTAATAGTAACAATAACAGCAACGGTTTTATTATTAGTGAGTTAATAAAGACTCCAGATAGTACGTGTAGGGGCCTTATCAAATCTAGCATTGATAGTAGGCAACACTTGATGGGTAATCCACATCTGGATGATCTGACTCATTCTCTTGTTGTCCAGAAACAAAGGTTGACCTCGCCTGCATAACCATATGTTATTTATTTTTATCTCCCAATAGGATTAGACTAGGCGCATGGCTTGGATATAGATTAGGTAGGTAATGTGTGCAACAGAATTGGGTACGGGGAATAAGGAAAGGTTCTATGGTTTATAATATAGAGCACACAAGGGAGTGAGAAAGATAAACAGAAAGGGTATAATAATAATAATAATAATAATAATAAACTACTACTACTACTACTAATACTAAACAGACCAACAGACATACACTAAACACAAAGCGGCTAAACATACACATATACATATACCTATACATACACATATACAAGCAATAACTTACCTGAATGCCGAGGCCGACTCACCATGAGAATCCACATAGGGAGAGAGACTATGAACACAGCCTCTGCCCCCATGCAGGAGGAGAATATAGCAGGCATCCACTAAGAAAAATATCCCTGTACCTACCGTACCACCGCCACATCTACATACAACCTACAAATCAGTAATGCAATACAGTATTGTAAAGTAAAGTATAAAGCTATGTTATATTATATAATATATATATATATATATATATATATATTCATTTATCTTTTTATGCACGCTTTGACAAATTTTACCATAGAGAGCAGAGAGGGGGTGAAGGTATAGTGATGTGTATGTGTATGTGTATGTGTATGTGTATGTGTATGTGTATGTGTATGTGTATGTGTATGTGTATGTGTATGTGTATGCGTATGCGTATGTGCAGATATTATATAATGACAACCAACACTCTTTAGGTTATAAGACAGGCAAAGTACAATGTGGGACAAAGTTTTTAATATATGCAGATAAATATATATGGATAAAGATTGGTTTGAATATGTATATGTACGTAGTATATATACAGTATTATAAAACTAGTAGAGGAGACAATAAATATAATTACATCAGAGATAGCTAACTGGGTAAAAAGGCAAATGCATATATATAATCATCACAATGTGCTATTCGTAGTCAAATAGAACCAAAGCTTACACACTACACCATAATACTAAACCTCATACTATATGACCATATGACCTACAACCAATGGCTATACATGCTTTACTAGATTATTGAGGGATAGGTGCTCTTCACAATACCATACATTCATATCAGACATGTTTGGTTCGTTCGTACAATCACAGCTAGTGTGATTGAATAAAACATCTACATAACTTAACACAATCTTAGCATGATACCTACAATCAATTCAATATATTAATTGTCCAGTTGTATTTATCAATGCCAACTCATGTTTTAATTTATGTAAACAAATGTCATATATAGATTAACAAATTAAATTCTATGAATGTTTATAGTTTTAAATCTACCCAAACATATACATAATTAAAGTTATAAATAACAACCAATGGAGTGCACCCACCTCTTCCCATGGTCGGTACATTCACCAAAGCCCAGTACTGATTGGCAACACTTAGACTTGGCACAGAGAATTTCACCACATAGGAGACAGATGGCAGGGTTTAAGGGGATGGTATTGCAGTTCTTACAGGGCTTACTAGTGGCATTGTATAGTAGTTCACTATGATCATGTAGTAGTGGGGTCAGTATGTTAGGGCATTGGTCCCCAAAGATCTGGCTGGGTCGCGTAGGTAACTTATAACATAGCTTCCATGACACCGCCGCTTTGTGTTCTTTATCTGTGTGCATATATGTGTAAGTGTGTGTATGTAGGTGCTAAAGTGCATTCGGTTTCAAAAATAGCTTGTATGCTACCTTAACCAGTAAACAATAACAAGTACCAATCACATACTATATATATTAAAAGACAAAGACCCAATAAAAGTACTTATTGGTTACAATTTTAAAGGTAATTAAAATGCCCGGAACAACCAATTATACCTGAATCTACCCAAGCACTGCACCAACCCTCCACCAATGTCACCAACCAGGGTGATACTTGGCCATTAGGATCTAAGTGACTAGCTAATGAGGGAAGGTGTAGTATCTCAACCAATCGACTGTATTCAGTTTCATAAATGACGTCATCAATCTCTGTGTATTTTGGAGGGAATGTAGCAAGAAGAAGAAGAGGGAGAGAGAGGGAGAATATAACATAGTCCTGATGTCAATAGGTTATATATAGGCCTAACTATTGGCTATCGTATACCAATAAATACATACTAACAGGTTAATTTTCAATATTTTCCATATTAACCAATAAAAACAACAATTTCTTTCTATATTAGGCTACATATACCTTTTAATTTTAATCAATATATAAGCATCCTACGTCCACCAATGGCAAATATGTTCGTACACTTCGACTCCCATCATCCGATAGCCTAAAAATATATACTGTATATACTATATACCATACCCTATATACTAACTACTCTATACTCTACTATATACTATATACTATATATACATACATATTAGCATCTAGATCTCCTAGGCCAATTAAAAGGAGAGAGAGTTAATTAAGACAATTTAAAGGAGAGGGCGTTAATTTTGGTAATTAAAAAAAGAGGGAGCTAATTAACATAATGAAAAGGAGAGGGTGCTAATTAACATAATGAAAAGGAGAGGGTGCTAATTATACTTTCAGGAGGTAATAAGGCCCGGATAAAGGCAGCTGATTTTTGGAGATAGGACATAGATGACCTCATAACAAGGGAGTGCACCTGGCTGGGGTCATAGTATGGTACCCTCCAATTGGATAGCAGAGATTAGGGTTTATAGTGTAGTATTCGCCAATAGGATAACATAGATTAGGAGAAGGAAGAAATTATAATTGGATATGGGGAGAGATCACAATGCGGTAGATATATATATATATATAAATATATCTAAATATATAAATATATATACATACATACGTACATACGTACATACACACATACATACATGCACACATATATACATAAAACAGATATTGAGATATATATGAACAACAATATATATATATATATATATCAACAGACACCTCCATATAGCCATCTTGAAAAACATATAAGTATAAATACTGGTATAAGATAGATAGATATAGTAGTGTATATATAGTTGTGTGGTATGTCTGTTACAACAATACATCCCACATATGATGGCATTTACACCACAATCAAAGAAAGAAAGAAAGGATAGTAATATATAGTCATATAACTAAAAATAAACATATGACTAAATCCATATATCATATATCTATTGTCATTAATATATTTAAAATAGTTATAAAATCCTCATAACCTTAATAGTTATATGACAAAGTACCAATAGGAATCAGAGAAAAAGCTTACTCGGTTTTCATTGGATATAGTACTTTCCATATAATAGTAAGCAATTGCTGTAGGGCATCAATCTCTTTCTCACTACAGATTAACAGAGATCAGTTAGGAGATTGGATTACATAAGGAAATATAGTAAGTCAACCAATTACATCACGTTATATAAGCATGTATTATAAGTAATTAAATATAAATAGTATTACAAGACAACAAAATAATTACCATTAATTACTTATACGTATATAGGTAGAAGCCAATTTAATTAATTATATACATCAATAAATACATACTAATATAGATATAGTAGTAATTAATATACATAAACCACATATACATCCTACCAAGCTGGCGACATATGATTCGTGGGGACCGCATCAAGTACACGTGGCCCATGATCAATTAGGAATAGTAGGTGCTGAATGACCTGGATAAGGTAGAGTAAAGCTATCATATAGTACCCATTACTAGGTCCCGCTGTGTGCGATAGGGCTGTAGTAGAATAGAGGTAGGCAGGGTAGAGATTAGTAGGGTAGAGGTAGGTAGATAGGTAGAAGCAGGATAAATGAGTATAGAGAAAATAATAAGTAATAGCCGGGGAGTGGAGATATATATAGTGATATATATACAAGGGTATCTGTGTATACCTATATATATATATACACTCATATGCACCTACCTACCTACCTACACAAGGGTATATAATTAATTAATTAATTAATCAGTAATCATTATATTATTCCAATTCCTTACAGCCACCTAATAAGAGACATCAGGAACCAATACTTCACAAATTATTATCCCATATTTACACTTTAAAAATGAAAAAAAAAATCTCGATTGAAATTCAATTGGTCAATAATAATTATTAAAGTGTATTTCTAAAAGTAGATCAACAGATTGGTAGTTACATGTAGGATAATATAGGAAGTGAGTACGGGTTAATATAGAAAGGACGCACCTGTGTGTTTATCGGGTAGGTAGAACTGACTTTGGACCAATAGGTGAAACATATCTTGATCAAGAATTGGGCGGGAATCATGATACTGTTCCTCTATGAGCCATACATGGAGGAGGAGGCGTGGGGTGCGAAAGGTAATAGTAATAGTAATTGCGTTAGTGATTTTTGCAATAATAGCAGTAATAGTGATAGCAAGAATGATAGCAATAGCAATAGTAATAGAAATAGAAATAAAAATAGTAATAGTAATAGTAATAGTAATAGTAATAGTAGTAGTAATAGTAATGATAATGGTAATGGTAATAGCAATAGTAAGAGTAATACCAATATAAATATACAGCATATATAAATATATACACATAGAAAAACATACATAAAAATACATCTAGGTAATCTATATTCCCAGATATTACATACCAGGATCTGTAGACGAATGAAATAGCAGAGGAGTACGACATAACTGGCCAATAATCTCCCTCTTCCTAGCAGACATTAAAATTTTATTATCTGGAAAACCCAAAATTCCTCTGGGTTATTTTTTTAAAACAATACCCACACAGATTCTTTAAAATTTAATACCCAAAATTAAAACTATAAATCGCTTAGTTTCACATTTAAAAGTCGTTCAAAATTCATAAAACTAAAATTAAATACCGCAATTTTTTATATAGGTTCAAAAAAAAATTTTTCTGAAACATTGCCCCGATCGTGGATCAGACACAGAACCTAATAATAATAATAAATAATAATAAATAATAATAAATAATAATAAATAATAATAAATAATAATAAATAATAATAAATAA
>NAOQ01000021.1:79835-91198 GCA_002751075.1 Ichthyophonus hoferi
TAATAATATAACTATAATAGTAATAGTAATAGCACTAGTAAAAATAATAATAATGATGATAATAATAATAAAACAAAACCATATATTGCAACAGCCTCAATTCCTTATACATTATAAAGTACATAAATTAAGTAGATACGGGTAAGGGAATATGAAATGTATATATATATATATATATATATTAATAATAGATAATAAAGATAAACACTGATTGTATGAAAGAGAGTAAATATATAATTACAAGACAAGATAATATAATGCATATTAGATGGTAGCACTCATTTTCTTGCCCATATTTACCATAACTCCAGCACCGTTTTAAACAAAAACATTCTCAAGTATACTAAATAAATAATTAGATAAAATACATGCCAAGATAAAGCTTTAATAAGCTTTAATTAGTTTAAAACGAGAATGGAGAGATATATAGGGAGTAAATAAACTAATATAAATAAATAAATGGATTGGGATTAAAAGGTATATATATATATATCAAAAGAAAAGCAAACAGGGTCCAGAATAAAACAAGTATAAACCATATGCTATAAACGTATACAACACAGCACAATAGTAGTAATAGTAATAATAGTAATACCTAGTGTATCGATTTAGTAGCCATTGGCCCAGCTATTCTACAGTCTACCATTATGTATGACTGTTTATGCAATAATAGTAGGGCATATATATATATATCTAGTTTAATTCACCGTATAGGCCACCCATAACCATCTACACTGTGATTGGAACACGTAATGACCAGTAGCGTAATACGGCCTGAGCCTTACGTAAATTCCATAAATTAACATATAATAGTTATTTCATTCGCTCCCTGTACCCTATAGCTCACACTTCACCAATCCTCTCTAACCCCTTTTTATATACCGCTATTCTATAAATAGCACACATACCCAAATTAAGACGTGCCGCCAACTCACAACCAGTAATAGTGTAGGAAATACAGCGGCAGATTGACTCAGTCGTACTAATATCTGACATGTGTACGGCCATTTTCAAGGCTTCTAACATGGTCTTAGAGTGAAAATTGGTACTGTATTGGGTAGGGGGGTTTGGTGGTTAGTAGTTTAGGAGGTACATATCTCGTCTCTATTGGCTGTCTATTTATAAGTAGGTTAGCGCGTGTATTTGCTTCACTTCATTATAGTATGTGGTAGTATATTGCTTATAAAATAGACTGCGCACTATGCTATTGGTTGTCATTAAATAATCTTAATTACCTAGTTATATTTACCCACTCCTATTGTCCATATAAGGAGAGCTGTAAACATAAAATTACAAAAAATAATAAGAAGTGTTCATACAGGGAATTGGGTGTCATATTGAATAGCGAAGCTGGATTGGAGCTCAGCTCAAAAAGAAATTCAGTTAAAATATCAAGGCCTCTGGTTGCTGAAGGGGACACAGACGTCGCCATGGCAACAGGTATATTTGCTTGATCGGTAGACCGCTCATCCAAGGACATTGGTTGTTCTTCGTACTGTTTAATATTCAACTGGATGAGATGGTAATGGTCTACTAATCATAGATCATTCCTGATACTGGATAAGCCAATCATAACATTTCCATATACATGCATATGCAAAATGATTGGTATATCTTTATTAAGTAATCTAATCAAACCCAATCAATAAGTACAAGCCAATGGCATCAGGTAGAACTAAAGTTAAAGGACACAATCACAAATTTTATTTTATCATAAAATGTTTAATATTTGTATCAGGAAATATAAGCGATCAAATCCTTGTGGCTTAAACAAATAAATATATATAAATAAAATAACCAGGAATATCTGACTGGATAAGATATGATAAGATATATTTATAATCAAATCTATATATAGGATCATTGCATTTTGTGATGAGCTGTGATTGAACATCAAATAACCACAGCTATATTAACCATATATAGGTGGCATATGTGGAAATACAATATATAAAACAACTTTTTATAGTAATGTAGTCCAAATATAGCAATATATATATATACATATATAACCAATCATTGATCGCCCTACCCTCCTAGATTATATATGCTTATTATACCCAAACATGGAATCATTATATGAAACGGAAATAATTTTTAAACTATAGCTATCTATTATATAATAATATACAAATAAAACAGAAAAGCAAGCATACAGATTCGAAGGTTCCAACTTGAAGGAAGTCACGATTGGTTAAGCTTAGCCGTTGAACCCAGTTGAGAAATGAATCTAGTTGGATGAGCATTAGTAAGATGTTGTAATTGGATAGAATAGTATGTATGATGGTATGGCGATATAAGAGTAAAAGAGAGTGATCATACATATAGTTAGATGCATACAAACCAAAATGACAAGCATAATAATTCTAAACGAGTTAATCAATAACAAGGATTAAACTAAATATCAGTCAACCGCAACAATTAAAATACAGACCAATTAATAAAAAAGAATTAAAATAACAAGCAATAAAACAGCAAGCAATAAAACAGCACCTAGCCCTTAAGCAGCTATCAACCACTCACCATCGCCCATATCCCGATCTAAATCATGGCCACCAATGATAGGTAAGGGGTTATAAGGCACCAATACATTGGACAGGCCTTTGCATAAAGGACAGAGGAATTCCCCAGGCTGCTCTATAGAGAGATGGTGACTGTAGGTAGGTACACATGGGTATAAGTATGTATATATATTCATATAAAGATGTATACGTACCTATATAATAAATTATTGGAGTGGTTGAGTATGTAAAGAGTTACTTTACTCTGTATGTAAATGTGTTTTTTCGTGGATATATGTATATATGTTGAAAATTAAGTTCATATGTATATGTATTATATGATCTTGTGGTATAGTATAAAGCAACATAATAATAAAAGATCACTTAATACAGCATACAATACCATAGCAGAACAGAAAATACAATGACATAACATAACATAACATAACATAGCAAAACATGCTACAATTACAATTACAATATAACATAACATAACACAACATACTATAACACAACAGAACATAACAAAACATACTACAACTACAACTACAACATAGCATAACATAAAATAACATAAGATAACATACATAATATACTGTAACATACATTGATCTCCGTTGCTCCAACTGTGATGCATAGAGTCTTTCTTTACACTTATAATGCATGGCATGCCCACAACCATTCAAGAAGAGGTCTAGAGAGAGAGGTGGAGGGAGAGAGAGAAAGGGGAGAGAGAGGGGGAGATAGAGAGAGAAAGAGAAAGAGAAAGAAGAGAGAAAGCTATAAGTATATGCAATATTAAAAACTATATACCAAATAATTTTATGTCAAAGCTAAAATACAACTGCAAAGATATGTTAGGCTATATATAAAGTGTGTTGGCAATTAATTTACTCTAATTCATATAATTATAATCCAATGAAAGATACGCATTATAACAGCTGTAATTATGAAAGGAAATACAAGATACACTTACTAATCAAAAGAAGTATATAATTATAATTATATAGCGATATATAGGGTAGCTAGCCAATTAAATCCATCAAATGCTAATTAAAAGTTTGATCTATTATACTTAAGATAGACCCGCTTGTATAGTTTACCTATATATATATATATATATATATATATATATACAATAAAAATATTATAACCAATAAAAACAAGATAATTAATTAATCAATTAAAATTTATCTAATATAGATCACATAACGCACCTCACCCCCCCATGTATAAAGGCAACAACAATGTAGATCTATATATAGATATATCTATATAAGGCTATAAAAATATCTATATAATAATATTTGATTGGTTAGGGACAAAACTCACTAGTGACTTCATCGTCCTCAGGTGGGGGCGCTTCCATTCCTAAAGATATAATTGGTCAGAATACACATTAAAAATTTCTTTTAAATTAAAATTTTTTTAAAGCAATATCGTGTGAATACATACATATATTGTAATGCATAAATAGTCCAGTTATATGTTAGCACAATTTAACCTGTCAGTAGCATGATCAAATATTAGTTCAACGGTCAAAGTTTTATACATTTTAAGAAGGACATGAAAAAAGTACTACACATGAGTAGATCGTGTCAACATACTAAGTCAATAAGCATTCAGCTTTAAAATATAATTTCATCTTCTATGAATAGGAGTAATGGGATAAATTTAGTAAACCAATGACATACCTAGAATATTCCGTTCAATAACGTATAAAGCAGAGGAGGGGCAAAGATAAGCAGCCAATCCCAGAGCACCTTTTGTATCGCCATCCTCTAGATCCGACGTGGCTTCCTACATAACACAGTGATAAGTGACCAATAGGTTCTTAATATAAAATATATGTACTACGCCTTTGAACGTATTGTATGTAATAAATGAATTGCTTGAGTAAGTACCAATGAGTGTTAAGTACATGCTCTGACGAAACAAGATGGTTTAGCCAATTAGATAAGCTTGATAGTAATTAACATTCTAGCCATTTTTGAATGAGTATGTGACTATAGCATAATATTATAATGTATTGTAATATGATTATTGTTATTGATTTGGTGAAATTTGATTGTTTTAATAGAAAAAACTTAATAGAAAGGTTTTGAACAGATTGCATTATGACGATTATATGATTAAATTATCACGAGAGTATTATTTTTATAGTAATATTTTAGTATAACAATCATAATAATAATACTAAACATTAACACATTGGTGGTATTCTGAGAGTACAGTTATAATAGTATCATGCCAATAATAATAATATAATAGTATTAATATCCCCGTATAATACCATTATAGTAAATTCCTTTACATTATTGTAAGTTGAAATATATAGTAGTGTACTATAATTTATTTAAGGAGATGATATTTTATTCTATTAATATGGTTGTAATAGTGCTATATAACTATGACTGAAACTACTATAATAATGGACCAATAAGCCAACCTCATAATCCACAAACCTATAATATACTTTATCTAAGCTCACATACCTGGCATAGTATACAGGTGATGGTCTCCTCCTCCAATGAAGATTGGTCTAGAGGGTGTTTATGTTGACTGCTTAAGAGATCAAGGCTCGAGCTAGTATTCTAAATAAGGAAGCAGGTTTAGTAGAGGGTAATATGGGTATAGGGGTGTAGGTATATAGGAATATATGACAGATATAATATATACATACATATATACACAGTTATATATACATATAAACATATACATATATATACGTACATACATTCTTACATACATACATACATACACTACTATCTAGTTGATAAGTATCGCTCTCCATAAATCTCTTCTGCTGGGCGGCCATCTGTGCCATCATCTCTTTCTGTCGCAGTCTAGACTGCTTTCTTTGTTCTTCTCTTGTCCTATAGGATAATATAATATATACATGTATAGATATAGATTTAGGTACAGATATAGATAGAGATAGAAATAGAAAAATAGATACACTACACTATATATATGTATAATATAAGGTAGTATTATGTAATAATATAATATAAGATAATCTTGCTTAGTATAATATAATAAAATATGGGCTATTTATAGTCCAACTTCTAGAGGCGTGTATATATTTATCGCTATGGAAAGTGATTATAGTTATAAGGCTTGCCTTATGCATTCCACCCACTCCTAATATGGTTACATACATGATTTAACTATAATTCAACATTCCCAATGTAAATCAGCTTTAACGTCATGTCTTATCCCTCATTGGTGCAGATATGCATCAGTTTAAGTAAGCTCGTGCGCGATATTTATCAAATTATACTACTTCTAAATAAATAATTATTACTATTAATATATTAGACAAGTAATTCTGGATAGGTTTGCTACAGGGTAATTTTTTGATATAAAAACACTCAATAGTCAATAAGAAAAACTGATCCCACATGCACTATGCAGATTAATCAAGGTACAGTTGTATGTATTCATATGAACTGTAAAATATTTAAACATATGTATATTTTCATGTGCCTATCATCCAGATCAGCATACCTGGGTTAAGAAATGTAATACCTAAATTAGACAACGTATATAAACAAAAGTGGTTAATTTACAAATGGTATATGCTCAGTTTCTATATATATATATATATTGAATAGAAGGGAATGATTGGATAATAATTACTTAGTAACGCTGAGTTTAACCGAATCAACTTTTTCTCCAGGCTGGTTGACCAGTAATACATTACCAAGGCGATTAATAAGCCAATCTAATAAGTCGGCATGATCATTTGCATAGGGTGAGCTTTTTAACTGTATGAATTAATCGAGAGGAAGATTAGAGATAATAAGAAGGTGAATAAGTGAATAACCACCACTATATATGTATGATAATATAGTAGTATAGTAGTATAATAGTATAATAGTATAGTAGTTTAATAGTATAGTAATATAATAATATAGTAGTATAACGGTATAATAGTATGTTAGTATAATAGCATAAGCTATATAAACATAGCTAACAGAGAAATCCTAATATATATTACTTTTTAACATACATCAGTAAATATAAGTAACTGCACTTAGCTCTATAACGATATGTATATGTATATCTAGTTATATTCTACTGTATGTATATCATGCCATATCATGCCATATACCACGTACCGCTTGTAACATCTTTACTGGTCCTTCTCCCGGTGGGGTGTTATTAGCCAATGTATTGGAAAAGACATGTCCGTTGTTCTCTGATTCGTCAATTTTCAAACCTACCATGGTCACATAGAGTGCCTATTGGTAAAACGATGATATAACAGGTAAGTGCACTGATTTATAAATATAAGCAAGTGATGTAATTGGTGTTATATATAGTGTTTAGATATATATATAAATGATGCATGTTAACAAAATAAGATAAGAGTGGTGAAATGGTTAATTTAGTGAAGGGGAAGGCATTAGAGGTAGTATACAACCTTAGTTGTAGTTATGGGGCTAGACCAGAGATATTATAATCTATGGTCGGACTGTTATGGTAGGGTAGGTTAAGGTAGGAGAGGATATAATAGGATAAGATAAGAACTTGTATTGAAATCAACTATGTACAGAAAGGGCTATAAAAGCGACATAAAACAAGCATCATGTAAAAACATACACACATATATAATATATCTTACCCCATAAAGCAGATTACTACCGACGTTTACCGAGTCCTTAATGGTGGCCTCTTTAAATATAAAGGTTAATACACGCATCAAAGTGCTTGAAGTCACCAGATTTAAAAGAGGTTTAAAAGACCCATGCAAAGGGGTAGGGGTGGGTATGGGCGAGAACTGTGGGTCAATCCCCTAAATCAATAATGATATCATTGGTCCATCTACAATAAAATGATAGCTATAAACCATAATATATCATAGCATATAGTATTTTACCAGTGCTCACTCTATTACATACTATCATATCCAATTAAATTGCATACATATGTTTTAATACACCAAAATATTCTATACAATTTATATTACCCAATAATATAGTTTTATATAACATTAAACTGGTCAATCAATAAAATTTGTTCGTAATAATTGAATAATTATTTCTTAATACAATTATCCAATAGATGGATATAACATAATCTATAGAACTGTAGTTTGGACAATGATATAATAAGCCATAGCTTGCTTAATAATTTATAAATATTTTAAAATCCTGCTGGATTTTAAAATTAAAAATTTAACCCTAAACACGAAACACGACGCTAGATGTATTATTTCACACTCTGTACCATAAATCATATTGCAAACTATATACTTATCAATAGAAAAGGTAAATACGGATATGAATTTATCTATATATGGTTAGAAATATAAAATATGTATATGCAATTATAGTAAAGAATGAACAGCAGAGATACATGCAAGTCCGCCTCTAGAAGTGCCGCAAAATAATTGACAGAATATCAAAGCTACAAGACATATGAAGTACATATAAATAGTACATTTGTTAAAATTTACAACCAGTAAACGACTTTATAATAACTTCAATAGATGTGTCTGATTGGCTTTATATAGCGTTGGTGTACTTTGAAAACATGATATTAGTCGAATGAGATGAACGTAGGCTGGTTCAAAAGAGAAAACATAAAGTAAATGCTGTTGCGATTGATTCTCATATGTGAATAAAATGTGCAGGCCCCCGATAAACACACTAACGTTTATTTTAAAATAAGAAATAAAAATATGAATGGATATAATATATTTAAAACTATATATTCTATTATAAGCCAAAAAGCTGTGTCGATCAGAAAGTAATTAACAGTAACAAATAGAAAGTAAAACTTACACAACTTAGAAAATTCCAATATATAATAGTTTAATGGCTCATAAATTTTTTAAACAAAGATTAACACGACACGCATTTCAGCAAGATTGTGTTGCTAGGCTACTTTTTATTATTTTAGACCTTTTAAACTTACCTTGTAATTGGTGCTACGTTTTTTCCATTCGTCCATTGCCTGTATGAGGAAAAAAATTACCTTTAGCTTACAAGTTACCTTGTCACATACTACTAATTATAAATAGAGTATAGGTAATTATAGCCAATAATATATCTAGACCATAAGTTATAAATTAAACTTCCTTCTGAGTATCAATACAATATTGAATAACGGAAAAAACAAATATAATTGAACAAAGGTCGTGAGTGTACGAACGGAGTAACAATTAGGTAAGGGCTTACAAAGTCTATATGTGGTATATAACGAGCTACAACAGATTTATTATATGCAATACATATAACTGCTTAACAATATATAATATAAAAGTACTTAATGGCACTATATACTACAGATGTCAGTGTAACCACGCTACAGTCCCATATATCCATGGATCTATTATGTTTATATACATATATATATATATTACATAAATATCTACATACTTATATATGCATGTATATACATACATAAATCTACACTGCGAATATGAATATTGACTTCCACATTATTTGATATTGGGCTATATTATATTGTGAGGAGTTAAATTATATTAGATTAGCTAGTAGTAAAAGAATAAATTAGATAATTATATAAATTCATAAGTACCAAATATCAACATGAGATCCATACAAAGACACCATCGCACTTACCTTCTCAACATTTTCACGGTCTGTAGAGTTATAATGATAGTAAAATGGACAAACCTCTGAAAATAGTTCAGGTTTTAAATGATATTTATTACTTTCACCGGCACTGTTAAATTTAAAAGAATGATTAGATTGGCTATAAACAGTATGCGTTACATATATATATAGTGTATTATATTTATTAAATATATATATGGTATAGAAGTCAATAAAATACATAAAATCAAAATGGTATATAAACATGGGTATGATATGCTCTTGTATGTAGATACATGTGCATATACATTTATAAATACAAATGAATAAGGTAATATATATTGGGAATATGTAGATCTAGTCATAAACCCTTACCTATATTATTTATAAAACGTATATAAATGTATACAATAGTAATATTTAGAGACCCAATTAAAACCATAATGAACACATATTTTGCAATATTTTAAAAGTTATATTATCCAATTAGAAGAAATAATTACACGTCAGATTCGACGGAGTTACTAATGCTTTCTAAGATCTGGTTGAGATCCGCTCGTTCAGATGACTGGTTGATTAAAAAAATATTAGTGAGTTCATTGGCTGCTCATATTAGCTAATTACAAATCCATTATAAATCCGAATTTTAACAAAATAAGCGTTTTGAAAACACAGAAATATATAACAAATGTCTCTTACAGGGCCTTCATCATCTTACAGATAGGTCGCTTTATAATGATCTATGTACAATACACATATATATATTGGTATATGTTCATACAAATGTGTTAATTTATAGCACATACATCCTAGTCTATCTTTTACTATACTTATATATACATATATGCATATATATTAGTTCTACCAATACAATTCCTTTCATTCTCCCCCTCAAGGCATCATCCAATTAAAACTTCTTTATATATTATATATAGAATCATAACGCATACATACCGACATAATCAGCTTATCCACCAATCCACTATAAGTATATGATCTGGTAGCCAACTGATGTATCATTTCCCTCCTCACCCACTCTTTCTGTACAGCTTGATCGTCCTCCAATCCCCGCATAGAGGGTTGCCGTTCATACAGCAGTGATGCTATAAATACCATAAATTCTTCAGCAATAACTACAGTATGTTGTTGACGCTCGTCTAAGTGGCTAAATATCATAAGGTTTGGTAAGTAGTGTGACGTATATATATACTTATCTCGGAACTAACTCTCACTCTCAATTGGTTCCCTTTCCTCTCATATCTATATAGGGGCCAATGATATAATGGTATATAAGATATAAATGAATACCCATATAGATGATACTTACTGGTGATGAATTAACAAGTAAGAAATGAACAAAATAAAAAACCAACAGAATTAAGTAATCACACTGGATGACAGGAAGGGGTATAAATGGAGTAAAACTGTGAAAAAGTAATACAGAAAAATATAGATAGAAAGAGTTAGATAGAGATAAAGATAAAGAGAAATAAAAATATGTATATAGATCGAAAAAGAATTAGAGAAAAAAATAGATGGAGATAGATAGATAAGAAAATAGAGAAATATAGAGATATACGCGAATACAGTGTGGTAAGGCAATACCGTTGGGCATCAACTTCAGCAAGTGACGTATCCTGTAGAAATCGACATACTTAAATTAGCCAAATATGGTAGTGAATTTAAAAAAAAAAAAATACACCAATACACTTTTAAATATAGTATTTTAAAACTTTTTAAAAATTAAAAATATCATGCCTTCATTGGGAGTATAATTTTAATAATAATAATGCTATCATATTGATTGGGCTGTATGATACGTACGCAACAATTAGCGAATATTTAAAAAAATCCATGTATACATGTAAACCACGTGTGTTGCATTATATATATATATATATATATGTGCATTACAAGATTGACGTCATCAATACATTCAATAGACCTAATATAGGCAGGGTATGCAAGGTGAGCATCGGGCTGGTATCACATAACCTAGTTGATGCATATACATTTATATATAGCCTCAATATATAAGGCAATACTAAACACACACAGATACACATAGAGATATACAGGTTTTAATACATATACACACTATTGTACCACATATTATTCGTCATATTTTCACCATTATTATGTTTTTCACGGTAGTTTTCATATCCCAATTTATACTATATCTGTATGTACCTGGAAGCTTACATAAAAACATACATGAATACATACATACATACATACATACATACATACATATATACATACATACATACATACATACATACATACATATATA
>NAOQ01000021.1:101425-155830 GCA_002751075.1 Ichthyophonus hoferi
TATATATATATATATATATATATATATATATAATATATTTATTTTCGTTTCATTTTTGTTTCATCCTTTATATTATGTATTATATTTTTTTTTCTTTTGTCTTTGTTTTTTATTTTTATTTTCTTTATATTGAATGTTATATTTATTTCTCTATGACCCCTTCGCACCCACGCACTCACTCTCTTTCCCTTATCATATTATCTTACTAATATCTTCTAATCTTTCCAGGTGAAGCCTATGAAGATGATACCGCTATAGGGTAATTATATGGTGCAACTATATTCAACCGATTTTTTTGTATTCTGTGGTGTAAAGTAAATGAATGCAAGTCAACAACCACCAAAACATGGGTAGAAATAGGGAAGATATATGAGGGGAGAAGTGTATTTGAATAATGGAAAAAATATTATTAAGATATGTATGAGTAGTATAGGTATTATTACAGGGTTTAAATTTAAAAAATGATTCATATTCAAGATTGGATGGAAGCATTTTCATCTTAGCTTTGTTTATTTTTTATTTTTAAATTCCGTACCTTAATTAGGCCATTAATATAGCATGAATAGATGTCATTCTTCAAATATTTATATTCTATCATATTCCATTTTCTCTTTTTTTTTTTCATTCATAATTAAGTGCTATAGTTTTTTATATGTATTCATACTGGTTATGGGGTAGGTTGTATAAGGACACCTTGATGTTATGTTAATTAATTAAGCCTAATGAGGAATAAGTGAGATCATTCATATTTGTCTTTTCACAGGGACCTTGGAGGGGTGGCTGAGGATGAGATACTTGGGTATGTTTACTATATACCTATATTACTATATACCTATATTACTAGATATGTATATTACTAGATATGTATAATAGAGGTAGGTGGAGATAGCGAGGGAAGGAGTTAAGCAGGACGGCTATATATAATATAATATATGTTAGGAGATATTGTATTGCCTTATATATACGGTTTATTATTATTATGATTGCTGCTATTGTTATTATTATTACTGCTATTATTGTTATTCTTGCTGCTATTAGTATTATTATTGTTATTACTATTACAATTATTATTATTATTATTATTATTATTATTATTATTATTATTATTATTATTATTATTAATTAATTAATTTATGATGATATACTGAGCCTGGTGCTCATTTTAAATTTTAAACTGACTGTGAATTACCAATAGGATACCAGGAATGGACGATATACCATTTGGAGAGGATGATGTAGATGTACCAGATGCCACTTTCATGTATGAATGTTATGCCCAGTTTATATATATATGGTCATGTGTAAGAGAAACTAATAAAAACCTGTATAATCCTTAAATTGATATCTATATAATATTCATTTAGCTATAGCTATTAATAGATTGTCTAAAACTAGTGGCCTAATCATATATGCTTTACTATACTGATAAAACCACACATCATCACACACATGCACGTTGCACCTGTTCTACCAACCAATCACTGATTGTCCCTTTATCATAGTGAGCCTGCTGCTATGGAAACCAAAGAAGTGGCGGTGGAGGACCAATCCAAAGTAGAGATCGTGGTAGATGAAGCACCAGTGCCAACGGAGACTGTTACTATGGAAACCCCTACCGTTGTTGATAGTGTTGAGAAGGATATTAAAGAAGAACCAGTAGAAGAAGGGAATAAAGAGGAAGAGGAAGATGATAGTGATGACAGTGATGTAGGTGGAAGTGATTGGTGTTGCTAGGAGCAGATAATTGCTATTGGTTGTTTTAATATTAATCATTTACTTTCTTCAGTTGATTGGCGTATTATTTCTTTATTTCTAATATGCATCTTTCACCGCTATGGTTTTTCTCTCCCTCTCCCTTTTTCACTTTACTCCATCTCCTACAATATATGCTATAGCTATCGACCTGTCCCTTTAAATTCACTAATTTATCTTACTCGTGATAGGATGACGATGACGTGCAAATCACCCTAAACCCTGTGGAGGCATCTACAACCACTCTACCAATCAGGTAGCTAAAATGCCATGTGTGGGAACTATATTTATATCTATATATATACATGTTTATGCGTATGTAGATTAGTTGGAATAATGCTGTGTATGATTAATATATGAAATGATTGGATATTTTTATGTTTATATTTTTAGAGTGGGGGTGACCTATAATATAACACCAATAATTAGCGGAAATTTTAATTTATTTTAAACCAGTTGGCTAATAGTTTAAGCATCATGCTTGTTGATAGGATGGAAATATATAGTGTATAGCATGTCAACCAATGAAGAAAGAGAGATATGATGGTATATATATTTCTTTTTATTGATTGTAAACTGATTGGCTTGGAAATAACTTTTTATTTATATATGTATAAATATTAAGTCTTTTAATATACATATATATATATATATATATATATATATATATATTATCTCATGAATTTTATCCAGCCAACAGGCAACCGCAGATAAAACTATTAGTACTGTGAATGCACCAATCAAACAACCCGCTACGTTGGAGCTGAAGCCTAGACAGATCGCTACTGGTGCGTTGAGGTGTAAATACATGATGGTCCTGGTCTATGATTGGATATTAACTTGATTTTTTTTAGGTGTAGTTTCACTACCACAGCCTCTTACGGATGAGCTTTGGTATTTAATTTTTAAAATAATGGTGTAATTGGTGTATAAAGCTATCTCTTTTATTCCTAGTACTTTGTATTCACCCTGTTATGTGCAGGCAATGGTGGGCCAATGGCCAACAAGGCCCCTGCCCTGGACGTCAATGGGCAGGGCGATATTAACGGCGTGCCTACTATGGACTATGATTTGGATGATCATGAGGAGAAACCCTGGAGGAAGCCAGGTGAGGCCGAGTGGGAAAGAGGGATAGAGTAGGGAAAGTGCAGTGGGAATGTAAGGGGAATGTGGGCTGGCTATATACTATCAAATGTGAAAACCAAATATTTGTTGTACAATAGCACCTCTAGGTTTATGACATACATTTATGCATCTATTGTAATATAATGTATAGTATGGTGGCAATGTATGAGTGAAAGAATATTTGTAGGAGCTTGGTTTGCTTGTGTTGTCTTATGTAATATTGTGTTTTGTTGTATTGTGTTATGTTATACTATGTTATATTCTGTTATATTATATTGTATAGTCCTGGACTGTCTAGTTTTATAAGAGCGTAATCATACACAGTCTGATAATATAAACTATTATTTTACTGGTTCTGAGTGCTGGTACTATTTTAACTCTTAGATTTATATTTGGTTAATCTAGATAATCCAATATGAATATAGATCTGGGTGATAGATCTGTATTTCGTTCAATCACCCAAGGGTAAATTATAATTAGAAATTATAAAGCTTTAATGGTTTGGTATATTACATAATTATTGCATAATTGTTTGTCTATTTCCTATAATAAGCCAATAGGAAACAATATTTAAGCATGTTATATTTTAAATTTTCATTAATAGTGTATGTTTGTATGTTCTTAACAATGCATTATACTATATAGTACTGCGTGTGCATTCTATTTAAGTTCTGTCTATACTAACACTAGATCCAGTTAAAAATAACCCACAATGTAACACTTAGCTTTGGTTGGTGTGCAAGGTTATAACTACTGACCCGATTGGTGGGTATAATAATGTAATAGGAGCTGATCTAACGGACTATTTCAACTATGGGTTTAACGAGGAGATATGGAAGGCATATACAGAAAGAGAGAGGCATATGAGGAACGAAGCTCAGATCACTAAGAAACATGTATGAGAGTGTGCATAGTGTGTATATATAGTGGGTCTGTTGTTTGTTGTCTGTATTCTATCTCTCTTCCTCTCTCTTTATCTTCCTGGCTACATATACTAGACCACACCTAAAACGTATTTCCTATACAGCATCGAGATTCGCCAAGGAGAGACGAAGGTAATAAGAGCGACTATATTACCATAGATTTGCTTCCACCATACAGGCTATACCCACTACTGCTTATCTTACTATATTGTATATTGCTTGCGTTATGGATGTTTTATTCTTTGTCTCTAGGCCCTCTGCTCTCTCGTTGGCCATATTTTTATTCTACTTCGTGTAGGTTCGGATTGGCCGAGATGCATATATATATAGACATATAAATATAAGTATTTCTCTCTTAGTATATTTGTCAAATGGGTTTATTTATGTATTAGTGTGCATTATGTAGGATTGCTGTGACAATTGATTGCAGAGATAGTATACTAGATAGATAGCTTATAAATATTACAACAGATCTATAGGATGTTATAGTTATATAGATAGATATAGGGTTTACCATTTGAATTAATAATTATAATTAAAAATAGATTTACAGGTGAGTGTATAAACCAATATATGGAGGAATATAAACTAAGTATGTATATGGTTGAATACGTACTGTATGTATGGATTTATAGTGTCATGAATTAACTTTTGATTGGTTGTTGTCCTGCCGTCAGCTCGTTCAGCAGGTCGAGATCGAGACAGAGATAGGGAGAGGAGGAGAGGTAAGGGTACATATGGTTGGATAAAGCCCTCTTGTCCTTTTCTGTCTATCTATCTACCTACCTATGTATATATATATATATATATATATATCCATATAATTCACCACCACCAATCAACTCACTCCAAACCAAGAGCTTTAACTTATGGTGATTACGATTGGACCTTTAATATGATTATATCTTAATCTTACTTTATTTCCTTGTGGTGATTAGTTATCACACATCACTTGTTGTGTGCCGGGAAAGCAATTCATGAGTGATTGCTAGTCTTTAATTGTATTTGTTCCCTGTTGGCCTATAAGGATATATATATATTTTTTCACATCCAATTGGTTCATTATGATTCTACTACATTAAGTATCTATGCCTGGGTGTGATTGCCATGGTAATAATCAAGAACCAATCACAGATAGGAGAAGGGGGGTGCATAAAGATGATGGACCGCAACCTCCTATGAACCAATCACAACCACCCATGCAGGACCAAGATGGGTATGTGTGACGAGGGAGACGGGGTGTATGTATTTATATATGTAGGTATGGATATGTATGTTTGCATGGCTAGGAGACATATATATACACGTAGGTCTTGCCATAAATAATACTCTAACCCTTATGCTATCCAATAGAAAGTTAACCTTACTTGTCAGTAAAGAGGTGGTGCAATAAGAACTAAATGTTTTAAAGGTAACTATTTGATGTAAATGAAGAGACTCTAATAAGAGATACATATACAGGTTTGGGAACAGACTACAACCACCTATGCAGCAAGGTATCCTTCCTATATATATTATATTATTTATTTGTACTTTCCGAATATTACCCACTTCATAGATATAGGTTTAACCAATGGGTTGTTGGAGATAATATTAAATTTATATATGTATATGTATTTAGACATAGGATAATGGCATGATAGCCTACTATCCTGTATATATATATATATATGTACTATATAAGTTATACAGGTGTTTTGTATTACTATTAACCCATTTTGGCTCTTACTATGACATCTGTTATTAAAATTTTACTTTCCTATTATATATATATATATATATATATGTATATCTTAAGGCATGATGTTTTAAAATACTGGGATAACCAAATTTGTTTAGGGATTATTTTAAATATATATTAAAAACTATCCACTCATACTATCCTGCTATTGTCCACATAGATAAAGGTATAAGATAACCCACCAATGATATGGTAGGGATAATTTTAAATATATATGTATATATAATTATTCACTCGGAGCTGTCCTATCGTTGTTCACCTCATAGATAAAGGTATAACTTAGCCAATAGGCATCAGGTATTATAACTAATACCCAATCATTACCCTTACTAACCCACTGTATTCTACCAATCATAGGTCCTCCTCCGGGATTTGATGGTCCCTTCGATAGGGTATGTCATGCATGATGTTGCAGTGACGTATAGACTCCTATATTTAGATAGCTACACTCACTTTATATCTTATTTTCTTATTTTTTTTCTTCTATCCCACCCATGCTTTTGTGTTTTACTATTTGTAATGATCCCATGTTTATTAATTATGTCTAATTACTATACCTTACTCTGTCTTCTATCTCCTGTCATCTTCTTCCCTTTGCTCTTTCTACTAATTTTACTCTGCCCCCTCTCATTCACATACTCTAATCTTGTACCAATTCATGCATCCTTTTTAATTATATAAATTATAATATTATTTACCATTGATACCCTATCCTATCTAATAAACCCCCTGTTCCCCTAGCCTACATCACCTAATATGGGGATGATGAACCCTAACATGGGTATGCCACCGAATTTTCAGGTAGAGTTTACACTAATTAGGATGTAGTTTCATGTTTTAATGTGTTTAAATTGTACTTATTATTAGTTTTTATTGGGTAAATGAATGAGTTCTGTTTGTACCACCTATATTTGTATATATATATTGGTGTTTTATATTTTGTGTCTATTGCTGTATTTCTGATTGGATGGTTATTTTATTGTTCGATTTTTAGTTATTTTCCATTTTTATGTTTACTCCCTATTCATATCTATAACTAACCATACCCACAGGGCCAATGGGATGGTCCCCCTCCGGATGGCGGCATGATTCCACCAATGGGACCGGACGGTTTTGGAATGAATATGAACCAGGGTGGGCCAGGACCTAACTTTGGTACATGACTTTATATTTTAATTTACCAATGAAAGATGGTTATAGTCATTCCTTTGTTTACTGTGATTTCTCATTGTTAATCTATATATAGTACATACATACATTGCATGCTCTGTGTGTATCCGGCCATCTCTACCATTTGTTCTATGTACAATCTTGCCTACCTAACCTCGTTGACATCTTCTCTATTTCCATACACCCTCCTATCTCTATTATTCTCCTTCTTTCCGGTTGGTTTTCTTTTATATTGGTGAACTATAGTTTAATATTATGAATATAGATGGTGTGCTATGAGATAATCCAATAGAAAATGGCAATCGAACATTCAAAATTATAACAGTAAAAATAAAGCTGATGGATGGTGGGGTAGGGCCAGGTATGGGTAGGAATCTTGGAGGACCAGGCAGAGGCAATTGGATGGGTGGGGGAAGCCCTGATAATAGGTAGGGTAGGGTGGGTAGTAGGTATAGGATAGTATATATATCGTACCTAAGATGGTCTGCATACATATATATATATATAAATTATGTTTCTTTCCGTTTATGTGATAGAGATATATTTGGTGTTAATCAGTCCTTTTGGTAAGAAAATAGAGAAGGGAGAAGATGAGAATGAATTATAGCATGCTGGGAGAGGAAAAGGAGAATGGAGCAAGGAGGGCATGAATCTAGAATTACTTTATATATTATTTGAAATCTGAAGGCGCTGAGATTTCTGTAGTCAACAAGTTTGGCGGGGAGTGCAATTGTTGATACCCATGATATAACCCTATCGAGAAATGTAGTCATAGTTTTGTAATGGAAGGGACTGTGTCCTATCTTGATTCCTAGAGGGAATGCTTGCTGTGATTTTTCAAAACATTATTATAATTATAGTTATCTTTGAATTTATCCCAGTGGTCTTTCAAAAGTGTACGGTTTAATTAGAAGTATCCTATAGGTATAGTTCTGTGGCTGCCTTATAACAGGTTGTAGCATATAATATCACAATATATGATGAGATAGAGGTAGAGTTAGCTGGTGCACATATATACATATATATATATATGGTATCCTCTCTCTCTTATAGCTGTGTGTAAGTAGGTATTGGCTGTAGTATAATAATACTTTGGTACTAATCCTAGACTCATACTCTACAGGAATTTCATGGGTCGTGGTGGCAATCCTAATGGACCAGGGGGACCTCAAGGTTTATATTATCAAGGTAAATCTAAATCTACAGGATGTTCTAATTGTCAGTGCGGTGTCGAGGGAGATTATGATTGTGAAATTGGGATTTATTTGTGTTGTACGGAGGGTACGATTGGAAGGAATATATGTTAGTACTACTAAGTTTGTATTTTGTATTTCTGATTGGCTGGCATTGACCAATCAGGTGATAATGGACAAGGAGGTAACCAATGGAATGATTCCAAGCCCATGCCCCGTGGCCCCCCTTCTCCAACCCCCTCTGATAATTCCAATCGTTTAGCCAATAGGGACGAACGGGTAAACAGGGATAGTAGGGAAGACAAAAAAGACAAAGAGAAGGAGAGAGAGATGGATGATAAAAAGAAAGATAGAAGAAGGGACAGAGACAGAGATAGAGACAGGAAAAATGATAGGAATGAAAGGGAAAGGAGTGAGGTAGGTTTGGTGGGTGGTTGCTCTTGTTATTTCTGTGGTTTATTATGTATTGCTGTTACGGTTGTTGTTGTTGTTGTCTATTGTGAATGGTGTTGGGTTATCGCTGTGTTGCTAATACTTCGTTTTGCTTTTTCGGATTCCTTCATATCTAGTCTAAATTTTAATGCGTTATTCTTACCAATTAAATCTTCTGTATATATTCTGGGCCTCTATAGGTGGCAATTGTATATTGTTTTTATTGTCTTTTATTTGTATTCTTTCTACAATCAAATCACGTCTTGTTTCTATGATAGGTAGCTGGCCAACTATTCTTATATCACCTCACTCCTTCTCCATCACTAAGCTATATAGGTGTCCGTTGGAATATTATTATAAAAAATATAATAATATTTGCATATATTTCTTGTATGTGGTGTATAGGTTACATCGCATGCATTGTACCACCACACATTAATGTTCCTTTTCCTTAAGAATAAAAAAGATGTACACATATAACTAAGACTAGCTAGTAGAATAAATACAATACCTCACTCAACATTCAAGATAGCATGTACCGTAACATATAGATACAATATTAGGTACTAACCTGTCATATGTGATACTATAGAGTCGTAGTAAAGACAGAAGTCGTGATGATCGACATGAAGGCAGGTGGGTAGACTGCTTATCAGTGTTGTGTTTGTGAACAAGCTGTATGGTATATAATATAATTATTTGTATAAATAAGGATATGTAATTATAATCTTATATAACAAGTATTATATATATAATATATATTGTCTCTTGTGTTTTTTTATTTATTTGATCTCTATATTGTGCCTATAAATTATAGCACTTGTACCTCCCATGCTTTTCTAATTGTTGTACTCAATGGTATGTATTCTTAGTTGCAATTATCTGGAGATTAAAAAAATATTGGTATATAAGTTATGTTAACGCATGTTCAATAGGAACCTATTCTATAAGATATATACAGGGTTGGCAATATGTTCACTTACGTTATCCGTTGTACAGTTAAATATGCATGTACTCCTGTCCACTTATATATCTATGTATGCCTATTTTCATTCTCTCTGTTTACCTAATAGTGCTATTCTTTACAGTCGTGGAAAACGCCGTCACAGTGAAGAAGAAGAAGAGAAGAAGAGAAGAAGATAATTGTGTTGATATAGGTCAAACTATATTACTTATTAGAAACTATTAGTGTGCTTAAATGAAGAATGGGTGTATTATTTTCCTTGAAATGTTAATTTGTAGTCAGAAACAGTGTGATTTAAGTGGTCTATAACTGGATATTCTGTGGTTTGAACCACTGTAAGTGGATGAATGTCATAGCAATTCCAATAATATAGTTGAAGGCATATATTTAACTATGTCTTATTGGTCAACTGGAATATCTTGTTTCTTATCCATTGGCTACATTGATTACAATAATCCATTATTGTAAGTTACAAAATTTCTTCTCACTTCCTGTGGCACCCCTTGTGATAACTGGCCGCATATGTATGTATATGTATATGTTATATGTATATGTATAAATGCATACCTACCTACCATTTAGTTAATCGTTCCACATGGCCTGTGAGCTACAATATCATGACCACGCATGATATATGAGCACCTCTAAGCCCCTGATGGTATATTAATTGGTAGGGTATATAATACAATACTACCCTGTCGACCCAATGACTAACTTCAAAATGGAAGAAATCTATAGGATTGTGTTGTGTAACTGTGCACCAGCCTGTTTATAGTTGCAATGGTGCGTATTTTTACCCATTTCAATACTAGTGTATTAGCATTTATGGATTTTAGTTCATATTACTTACTAGCTAGTAATTGAAAGGAGATTCATCTATTTATACTAAATTAAACAATTATAGATGAATGAATCTAATAAAAGGATGCAGTAAAGTAGACTCAAGACTAAGGTTTAAAGAATTGACCTGTGCCTATACTATATTCAGAAGGAAATAATGTCTGCAGTGTAGCCTTAGCTGTAATATATTGTGATCAGAGGTGGTGGTATGGATAAAGCGTCGTAAGGTAGCTCTGGTAGCTACAAAGACAGTGTAATAAACATGCATGCTCTCCTATTGTGTATGAAGATGTGAATATATAGGTTGTAATCAATAACTTTCTTAATGTTTTGTCTTTACAATTCATTTCTTCATAGCTTTATAGTTCAGAATTTTATATACATCACATGTTAGGCTTTTTTTTTGTGAGATAATTTCATGCATAATAAAAACTGTGAGTTATAATTTTTCTATATATAAAATAAAGAAATGCTGTATTGTTTTTGAATTCCGCCGTCGTCTTTAAATTATCCCCTATACAAAGATATATGTCTTTGACTGTAATAAGCAAAAATTGAGTCTGGTAAAAAGACATAACATATTTTGATAGCAGCCTTTGTTCAGTTATTGCTATGCCCTTAACTAAATTAATATAGAGAACTTTCAATAACTGACATTAATATTGCCATTGAATCTTCCTCAGTGACGATTGAGGTAAGCCAAACTCAAAACACAATTATGTTAATAAAAAACAACAAAATTTCAATTTGACAAAATTTAATGAACTCAAAAGCATAGTGGATCATATATAAAAAAAAAGAGAAAAAAAAGCGAATAAGCTGTCAATGAGTGAGGTCATTGCCTAAAGACAGAAGGGTCGATTTCAGCCAATGTAGTAATTATCTCAGTCATGCTCGGGATGGCAACCGACTATTGTAAGCAGATAATTTGGAATAAAAACTGTATAACATTTATTCATCTCACTACAGAATCAAGAGTTTCCAAAACGTCTCAGACCGAACCTTTCTATATTTTCAATATAAAGCATTTTTGTATATATAGAATACTTCCAATCCCGGCATTAATTAATGAAATAATAATAGCTATAGTTACTTTGTTTATGTTGTCTATGTAGCTATATTTTGACAACAATAAATTTTGAAATAGTTGGACCGCTGGATATTTCCCATATATGGTTTATGTTTATGTACGTAATGTTTATCTTTAAAAACAACCAATTGGATTTGAGAATGTCTATATCCCGAATTCCGTGTGTAAATACTGGGGTTGATTGAAAACTTGCGGAAATACAAAGATAAAACTGTTTTAAATATTAAAATGTTTACATTTTAAAATGCTTTACAATGAATATTTTATCATTTATATTTGTAGATTATAATATAATATAGAATTGCTTCTATGATAAAAATGACAAGGATGAATTTAGGACTCATAATTTTTTGAAGTTGAGATATCATAAGTCAATGCATAAGATTGGCGAATCATTAGTTCCAATACCTGGTTAGACAAATGAAAACTTTTTATATTTTTGTAATGGAATGTATTATATTGTCCCTTAGACTTCAATCAAGATAAAAATTGAAATTTTTATTAGTGAATATTCTTGTAACCTTCCAAGGTGAACAACGTACTCTGCGTAGAAATTGACTACTACTAAAATATATATAACTCGCGTTTTTTCAAGACAAATCAATTGTTGAATATAAAAATTAACGTTTAAATCTATTTCTATTATTGGAAATAGAAAATTCTATGAGTGAAAATAAAATAACCTGGTATACCTCAATCATCCGATTCCGATATTGGTAAATTTAATATAAAAAAACCCCAACAATGTTTAGGTCTATTCAGTTTTGCGTTTGAGAGTGACTATATAATGAAAAAGCAAGCTCATCCCTGAAGCATACGTAAATAAAATACATATACATTTACACATTTACATATAATTAATCTTATGTTAACTGCTAAATCTAAATGTGATTAATCTTAATATATTATTGGATTGTAAACGACAACATAGGTGGCAGGAAATACTACTAATAATAGTGAGCTATTAATACTAAAATATATTAATTAATTTATAAACTCTAAGTGGATACTGGTATATTGTAAAAGATTGTAAAGAAACTCTCTTTAATTTTCAGGCGTATAATAGGTTGCACTATACTTTTTGTTATAAATTAAGACTAATATTGTTAATTATATATATACCAGATTGATAAAGTGATAGAAAGGACAAACAGTTATTTTCTAGTAATACTATATCGCTTCCATAAAGCCTGGATGTTGTAGATCTAGATCCCAGAAATTTTGGTATTATACCTTGTGGCAGATGAAAGTTGAAAAAAGACCTGTTCTTAAACTAAACTATAGGCAAAATAGAGTTAAGAATCGTTAAAGGTATATAAATACACCATGACAACATCGCTTACTATAGACAGGCTAATCAGTAATAGTATGTCTCCTGGAGTCGGCCCAGATTTTGGCAATGGGGGCATGCAATATGTCAATGCACCAAGAAAATGTGGAAACTGCACTATAGAAAAGTATGTTAAATTTTAGCTCCCTTTAGTTCTAATTTTTAGCATATTTTTCAACTCTTACCCCTTTCTATTACGTTTTCCCTCACTATTTAAAATTCCAAAGCATTGCTGTAAGAACAAATATAAGGAATTACCCCTTGGTTCCCATGGGAAAGATACTGTAAAAAAAAAAAAAACAATGTGTACCGGCTTATATGTATAAATTGAATCAATAGTAAAAAGAATCTCAATATCATCCCTATCGATATATTCATATAAACCTGCGTAATACGGATAAATAATATGCATAAAACCGCCGCTATAGCCATGCAAATTTTCAACAAGTTAAATTTGAATTTGAGAATCAAGTACTCTAGATATTAAAAAACATCATTTGCAATGTACATATACATTTCGCTATTAGTGTGGTTGTGAAACACATAGACGCATAAATAGGA
Source organism: Ichthyophonus hoferi (assembly GCA_002751075.1). Taxonomy (NCBI): domain Eukaryota; class Ichthyosporea; order Ichthyophonida; family Ichthyophonidae; genus Ichthyophonus; species Ichthyophonus hoferi. Next base: position 114,547 of record NAOQ01000021.1, read on the forward strand.
AAATAGACGCATTCCTGTGCATAAATATTATTGTAAAAAAGTGAGATTCCTATGCTCTGCACTTAACTCTTTATCTTTTTCTCTTCATACCTCAGATCTAGTTGCTGGACCTACAGCAGGCTGGAGCCCCGTGGCTGGCGCTGTCACACATGTCGTGTCTATGAATACAATCACAATAAGATACGTCCAGCACACCTGTACAACAGAGTATGTCCCATATTTGTAATAAGTACTGTTATCGGATGTTTGTGTAGAAGCTGTAAAGCAAGAAATAATTAATAGTTTTAAATTGATTGGAGTGGTAAAATAAAACAAAATTGTCAGTCTTGTCTAAAAAAAGAAGAAAAAAAGGGAGAAAAAAGATAATCAAATCAAATTAGGAATTATGACAGTAAATCTATTTCCCATGATCATACCTGATAAAAAGCGTTTCAATCTTGTCCAATCAAGAACGTTTATGTTGCCATGAATGTTGATATTAAAGTAATACAAGTTTGCATGAGAATGCAACATACTTTTAATAATTGTTTTCCTTCTTATGCTTGTTCCAGTTTATTAATTGTAATGTTTCATACTATAAATTATTGTAAATATTAAAAATCTGTATAATTAAACTATGTTTTCTTTTGGTGCATTTCATATTTTTCTTATATACAGACCCAGAGAAGTGAAAGGGTATGTGGAAACTGTGGAGTAAATGGAACTTCCAATCGGCACAGAAGCAAATTAACTAAAGATATGAACGTGTGGATTTGCCATGCTTGCTATGTATTTGAAAACATGCATGGGTAAAGTATTTCTCATTATGTTTTATTATGATTGTTCGATGATTTGAAACTGAAAGTGTTACTCTTTTTAAAAGCTTTAATATAGAAAAATAAAGAAAATATTGTTATAAAGTAAGTGGCTCTGTATTTAGCTTTAAAAGTTACCAAAAGCGGTCTGGTTTCCCGTGGTATTATATTTCTTTTCAGTATATAATAAATTATTAAGAGGTGTGGATCTTCATTTATACTATATGCCAACACCAATAATATCGTACTGAATATTTGCTTTTACACTTGCCAATTTCAGTTATTAAATTTATTTTTTAGCTTCATTCTTTCACATTTTCCTTCTTTTGTTCTTTACCTATCCTTTATTCCTTTTCTCTATCAGTATTAATTCTCAAATGCACAGTAAACCAAGACCGTTTTATCTTTTTGTGTGGAACAGCGATTGGTCAATTACAAGTATGCTGGATGTCTTGGAAAACTCCAAGGTATTTTAAAATGCTTTTTCTTAAGACTATTAGAGGTCCATAAGAGCACCTAATTAATATTTATATGTGGCTTCATTTGGTATATTAAAATGAATTAAAAATGTAAAATTTGATAGTTAAACACAAATATTATCATTGCATAAGATGTGGGAGAATACTCTGGTCGACTAATATTTGTTTGTAAAAAATAAAAATAAACATTTTTGTAAAAATTAGTTTGAGCAATTAAAAAAATGTAATAATACTCGTTTAGCATTGGATCTGCATCATACGTAAACTAAATATTGGGTAGTAAGCCATTATTTTATTTTTAAGACAATCTAATAAATTCCGATGATGTGAGAAGCTCGGTGTAGATATATTACTTCTTAAAAAATTAACTACAATAAACCAAGTGCATAAAACAATTCTAATAGATATTTAGTATTTAAACTGTTATATTTTATGTATATATCTCGTATTTATATATTTTGTGGGCGATAGGTATTTAGGTACTTGTCAATCTGTATCAAACACATTCTATACAATTTATTAATGGAGAATTTTTACTTATTATGCAATTTCATGTTTTCCTTTTATGATTCCAACAGAAATATTTTTCTTTTGAATAGCATATTTATGACAATATTAAACCCCACACAATGACTAACTACAAATATTACATATAACAGACGCATATCAAAAGTGAGCCAATGAACAATCTCATCAATACCAATGTTTTTGACCCAGCTGGCCAAATAACTGGGAAAAAACAAGAAAGAAAATATGGCAGATCTGTACTGAAGAAGCTAGAAATTAATTACAAAACCAGTCCATTGCTCTATAACCCGATTACATCGGCTGATAAAATTCAATCTGATTACCATCCATATGACCAAGTATGCACATATTTGGATTTATCTTCATTTACATTATTTTTTCCTTTTCCGTTTTGAATAATTATTTTTAGAAATACTAATTATGATACTAACCATATTTAGTACAATCCTTTAATTTTCTAGCTTTTATTAGGAAGTAATAAGCTTTAAAACAAACCTTCCTACACCCAATACAGCATCTGCCCACGTTTTTGATGTATATATATCATCATCTTGTTTGTTTGCATGTGTTTATATTTTCACATAACTAACCTGCTCCTCGTCTTTGAAATATAACATCTTCTCATTTTATCAACAATTTTTTCACAGAAACAGCATTTCTTGCAGTGTAATAATTCATACCATGAAAATGAAACAAATGCCGACACGTTGCGTAGATGTACAAATGCCAACTATAATTTGTACGGGCACAATAATTGTCTCTTTGAGAAAGATGAAAGGTTATCTAGTGATGTATTTGATCTTGATACTCTTGAGTCAGCAATTGGCATTAACAATTTTAACCACATACTGGGTGATCAGAGTATACCTGTCAGTCCAGTAGTCCAATCACTTATGAACAGTCATTTGGGAGAAATGAACAATCACCTGTCGGCAGAAATAAAGCTATTAAACCATTTTAACTTATCAGAAAATTGGACTCCTATTGTCACAACAGCCTCAGACGAGAGTCTTTTCCCACAGGACCTTACCATAGATATTGAATCTTTTGGCCGCTACTAAATCGTCCTTTTTACTCTTTCTCATAAAAAATAGTTTTATCTTTTTTGGTTCTGAGATCTATATATAAGTATTACTGTTAAATATAAGGTGTATTACAAATCATACCTGGTATTATAAATGCCTAGGAACTTTAATGTTAAGTAATTATTGACAAACACTAATTCACAATAAAAAACATGCGCTTGGCAAGCTTATTTTATTGGGTTCTCTCAGTTTCATTTGTTAAAACGTTTGAAAATAAATATACGCTTAAATTGTGATTTATCACAATTATATTTTATTTATGTATGGTTATGCTATATTATCAAGTTTGTATATTGTATGTATACTCTCACATTTTTGCCGTATTATATTTTCACTCTGCCCCCGGTTTTAATCTTTCTGAATTTATTCTGTTTGATCATTCCTAGTGTTTGTTTTTTTTTATCTTATATTAAGGACGTTTAAAAGATTATATCCGTTGCTGATTACCAGTAGTATTATCAGACGCTTCAGTGGACCTTTTTGTGTGTTTTATTGATTACCTTAGTTATATGTTGTTTTGCTCCATCTCCGGGTTGATATAAAGCCAAATCATCACATTCCGTACTATTTATTACCTTTAGTTTGCAGTGGTTAACTAACAAATATATAACAATTAAGCTTTTAGTGCTATTGTGCGAGTTATATATATATATATTTGGATATACAACCCTTTCATTCTTTTTCTTCCACATATATATATATATATATATATATATACATTGATTGTATAAGATTTTCATTTTGTATAAACAAAAAAACATTTATTTTATCTATTATGCAATCTTTCATATGCCAGTCATTCAATGCCGTTGGCTAATAATAACACATTCCAAAAATTTCTGATTATATAGCCATACATGGTTAAATAACTATACATAAATTATAATACGACCATTTATTGACTTATAAATAACGATTTGAGATATACATATATTTATATTTAAACCTGCATATACATGATTGGTTAATAATTAATTATAGTTAATTACCAAAATGTTAGCTAAGTTAAAAGTTAAATAAATAGAGTGTGACATAATGGGACTCTTATGTGATTGCCGTCAATGACAGTTATTCGCACAAACAGTTTGTTTTAATAATATATAAAACATATACAATAAATTATATCGAATATATGCTTACTTGGAATTAAATATATATTCAAAAAATAGTCAAGAGTTAATTACAAAGAGATATATTGCAATACTAACCACACTCATAGCATATTAGCTTCTAAAATCGAACAAAATGAAGCGATTTTTACTAGATATAATTGTAATCAACAAATTATTTTGTTAAAATGTGTAAATATAAAATAATAATATTTTAAGTCATTATATATAATACTTATATCAAGGAATTATAACATGTATGGTGGTAATGCAATTCTTGTACTCATAGTTTTCTAAGAATATAAAATAGCCATGCCTGGTATGTAGTTTTAGATTTTTTATTATGATATTTTATAGAGTTTTACAATATCTAGTATTTATGTACTATCACATTATAATATACAGCGTTCATATTATAAATAAAATTGTATTATAGTATAATGTCATGTTATAATACAATACATTCTCAGCATAAGGTAATATAGCAGAGTATCATTAAAAGATGCGGTAACATCGTATGTTAATAACTTGATATTAACCTATTATCATCAATCTAAATCCAATACAACTACCAATTAAAAAAGCAAAAATTATTGATGATTTTTATCCTATATCCCAAAAGACCAATTTATAGAACAATTAAACGATTTCACAAAATAAAAACCTTGAAAATTATATCCAGCATGGACCTTTCATTCAATATTATTTACTATATTTACAATTAAGTCATAAATCATTAAATATATTGAATAATCTTCTGAATTTGATTCAACTTTTAAATTGATGACTATTCTTCCATATATAGAAGTTGAAATTTGGCTACCTCATAAAACAAATCTTCTTTTATGTCTGCTACTGCATTCAACGTCTCATCTCATTGTATGTATGTATGTCTTATTTAATTATCTATTTCTTTCATAATACATTTGTTAGGGCATAATAATTTTTAAACAGATGTCTTTATAATCTCCTTGCTGTAAATAACTTAGCCTTTATTGCTTACTCTCGCTTATATCTGTCTTCTCCAATTTGCCCATATTGTTATTGATAGTCAGTCTCAGCTATAACTAATAAATCTTAGAGAGTATTGGTTCATGGTTTACACGATAGAATTGAATGTAATAGACTCAATCACTTAAAATTAGGTAATTGGATTATGCATTGGTGACAAAGGAAACTTCATGTAAACTCAGTATGTTTAGCCTATTTTCTCATGGTAGGTTACTAATTGATGCACAAGAGCAATAATAATAATAATTGTGATCACTGTGGAGCTGATGGTGTTATAGTATATATTAGATTGTATAATACTATAATGCACAATAACATTACTTGCACTATCCCATGCAGATAAAGCTTTATTAAATTTATTAGCAAGAAAGTTTGATAGAACGCAATATCTTGTAATTACGGCAAATTAATTTATGTTATTCGATCAATAATTACCTATTCTTAAAAAATATTATACAATAAATTTAAAGCCTTTGATTGGTGAATCATGCACTCGAGAGCCATGGTAATCAATTTTATCAAGTAGAGATACCTTATTGGTTGGTAGTAACAGGGTATTAATTAGTGCTTTAAATAGTCATCATAACAATGCATCAATGTACATTTATTTATATTATTTCCATATTCCATAACATATCAATAACTATAACAGTTTACATTTCATTAATTTATGCAGCCTATTAGTTATTATATTCATGATGTTTACATTCGCATTTATTTTACCATAAAGGTTTGATGGAATGCAATATTTTGTAACTATGGCAGGCTATTTATTTTATGACATCCAATCATTAATTGCCAATTATTAAAAAATACATGTGTTTTTTTATTTACCTTTAATCAATGCAAGTCACTGACTATGATACTTAGCCTGATTGGTTAATCAGCATTAATCTAGGTTTGTGAGTTGAGGATCAACTTAATTGGATTATATTTCCTGTTGTATCGGTAATGAATGTTATAATTTACGCTATTGGCTTAGAGTCAGTATAGAATGTAACCATTTTTAGTGATGTGAATTTTGAATTAGGACAAGTGCCTACTTAGATGTGATTTGTGTAATATTATTGGGTACAAGCAGTATTGAGATATGTTCTTTGTGTTTACTACTCCAATATTTGAGATCTTTAAATATATATGTATATATAATTAGGTTAATATAATTATAATATATATGCGCATGAAATCACTCAGGATTGGAAAGACTACTTTTCCCACTGTACATGCTCCATCTATACCCAAGGGTGACAAATAATGCATGAAATATTTTGATAGAAGTATCCAATTATATCTGGCTGAGTCCCCATATTAGGGGCATGTGTTTTAGACAATCGTTTTTAAGATAATAAGAAAAGGACTACTTGTATTTGTATGGTATTTCTCTGTGCTATTTCACATACCAACAGGAGTAATTGCTAAATTTCTAAAGTTAACGAATGTGATGGGTTATGGGCATGGTATGGTATAGTATTGTATTGGTCTTGTGAATCTGTACCATGGGGTCGTGGCCAATAAAACTATTGTCAATGGCAACCTGTGTACTAATTATTTCACCTCATTTTACACGTTTGCGGCTGACTATTGTAAGTAGAGAATTTAAGATAAACATTGTACATCCTTGATTTAATATCACTCACTACAGAATCAAGAGCCCCAATCTATCTCAAACAGGGCTTTTGATATCTTAAAAATATAACATTTTATATATAAAATAGCTTTGAATTCAGCATAATTTAGTTGAATAATTTTAACTATATTTACTTTGCCCATGTTGTATATGTAGCTATATTTGACAATAATTTTGCATGAGGGTTTTTATGCATTTTGTTTTACTATTATGTTAGTAAGAATTGCGGCCATGATGAATTTTTCAAATTAATTTAGATTAGTTATGATTGGATTAGGTTTTATTAATATATAATTTGCCTAAAGTAATTCTATTTACACTAAAACTTTCCAATGATAAGAAATTGTATAGCACTGTATACAGTTAGATTACTACAAGCCTGTCACTTGGGAACAGTCATAACCACAACACATCGAAATAAAACTACCACACAGTAAAATAATAAATACAACATAGTCCAGCATCAAAACCTTACAAACCGTTCTTTTTTTTAAAAAATATTATAATTCTAAACTGCATCTCTCTAAGTAGTATATATTCATATAGGCATCATCATAGTCAACTGGACCAATTAAATCCAAACCTAAGTCATAAGCTTGATCTAATTTAGCGCCAATAGAATCTATAATCTAGGTGTGTGAGGTACCTTAATAGGCATCTCCTTTCTCAAAATCTGTCTATTATCGTTCAGGCTTCAACCAATAATATGTAAAAAATATTGAAATAAGAGCATATATATAGCCAATGATGGTCATGATATAAAGGGATCAACTAAAGCATAAACATAAAACATAGCTGGTTATATATATGTGTGCATATTACTATATACTATTATTTATATATTAATATATGTACCTATTACTATATATTAATAACTATATATTACTAGACATGTTACTATATATCTTACAATATAAATACTAAACTATCGAAGCCATAAAACAGACAAAGTAAACATCAGGATTTGCAATAATATACTTATTAGCTACTATTAATTATTAATTACTATGCTATAACTAAATATTATCTGTATTATTATCTTACATTATTATATTATGATAGGTCTATTTACCTATTTGCAATATAAATATATACTATAACACAATACCCATTGGGTATTTAAATTTAAATTAATTTTTTCATTCATGCAATATAAAATTAATCAATACCCTATTTGTAGCAGTGTAGGAGTGAGAAACTCGATCCTGGAGGAGAGAGATGATTGGAGGAATTAGAATAAACCTTTAGTGCATGTTACAGGTATAGTATATTTTATAGGTATAGTTATGTTATAGGTATAGTACATGATATACATATAGTATATATAGTAGGTATAGCATATGTTGTCACAACAATAATGCTGTTAAAATAACAAGAATACGTATAGGTACAGTTTATTATTGGTGGACTGGAAATATTAATTTTTATTATACTTTATCATATGTTTATGCATGCATGCATGTATTTGTGATAATATGGGTGTAAGCGAGTGTGTATGTGTGATAGTATAATAGTGTATATGTATCTATATAGTATCTCTGTTTCTATTGTATATAAATTAAGAAATACATACATAATAAGAAAAATAAACATATGAGGGAGAAACAGGAAGAAACATGTAACCTGATAATATAGTTCTACAATTACAGACATGTTACAATGAGAATATATTTACTGCCAACATACAGTAACCCAAAAACAAAAAATATTTAAAAGTATAATAAAGGAAAATTATTGGAATATGATACTAATATATATAATATAAGTAAGTTGCCTATATACCGCAGTGATTCCCCATTGGGCTGCAAGTGGTGTCTTTAAGATAGCTGATTCGATCTCGGAACGGCCAATCTCTCCGTTTAATTGCACTCGTCCTTGATTCTGGGAATCAATCTGCCAGAGGTAGAGAGATATGATTGGTTAATATATATATGAGATATATTAACCTTATATGGTAAATATCAAGAGATTATATAATTGGGTAGATAATGCATAAAAATATGACTATAGCAAATATCTATAACGTGTATTGGCAGCATTAATAAGGTCAACAATGATAGCAAAGAGACAGGGCAGGAGAGAAAGATAATGGTATAAGACGTGGTCTGGTCAAGTATTGGCTACAAATCATATTTTACAATTTCACAGTTTTCAAGAATGACTAATAACAGCAAAGAGTGAGTTACTATATTGGGCTCCAAGTATCCTATATCTCTAATACTATCTCTTAGTTTGTACTATTAATTCATCTAGGGTCAATATGTCAATTAAGTGTTGTTAAGTTTGCATAATGTAATTAATTATTTAAATAACTAATTATGGCTATGTTTATTTTTTCCTATGTTGTATATTGTGGCATATATTTAAAATTGTCTATCTTCCGTATGGCATTCCTCTGTTCATTTATACACTTTATTTTGTATTGATATGTGTATTCTATTCTATTCACTGACATCCTTTCACTGCTCTGTGGATGAGGACCTTAAATACCATGATAACAAGTGCCACTGTTGGGGATCACCAACTTATATACGCAATTACTAAATTATTACTATAGTAAGTCTCACACACCCTTTCCTTTATCTCACAGTACTTTATTTCCAACCTTTTCCTACCTATCCCTATCTATCCCAACCTATTCCTACTTATTCCTACCTATTCCTGCCATTTCCTATCTACCCCGGCATTTCCCATTCTTTTCCTACTTTTCCCTTTACCCCTCAATAGTGGGGTATAGTAATATAGTAATTACCTGCACTATGACATCAATATAATCCACTTTTAGGGCTGCTGGGTCAACCATTGGCCAGGATTCTAGACTAATATCCTGTCCACCAGTAGTACGTTCCCAAAGCTATAGATAGATAAAATACATAGGATACGATTGGAAGATGTGAATAAATAGTTTAGATATAAATATATAATAAGATAAGATGAGATAATATCAGATAATATATAATGTAATATATTATATTATATTATATTATATTATATTATATTATAAAATAGTACAATATCATGCAATACAATATAGTATAATATATTATAATATAGTATGATATAATAAAATATAAGACAATATAATACAATATAATGTACTATAGTATAACATAATCTATTATAGTATAATGTATTATGGTATAATATAATATAATAAAATAAAATAAAATAAAAATTAATAAAATTCAATATAATATAATGCAATAAAGTACAATATAATATATTATAATACCATACAGAATATACTTTAATATAATATAATATAACATAGCAACCAATAATAAAAACCATTCCATGTTAAATCCCTTATCGCTTCCACAGCATACCTCAGCAGTAATGTGAGGAATAATTGGATTGGCTAAGAGAAGAATGGTCTTAATAGCCTCCAACCTGATTGAAGCTGACACGGAGTCCTGGAGAGACTTTATACCTAGCAGACCAATAAAATTAAATAATATGGCATAAGAGCTGACAGGGGTATAAGTGGACTTGTATTTCATATATGGTATATCAGGTATATAGAGTATATATGACATATAAGGTATGTAGGGTATCTATAATATGTAAGGTATGTAGGGTATATATGATATATAAGGTATGTAGGGTATATATGATATATATGGTATATAAGGTATATAGGATATATAAGGTAGATATGGTATATAGGCTATATAGACTATGTAGGGTGTATAAGTTATGTAAATAACAGTATTGAAAAACATATGCGTATAAGTATATAGTAATATATCCGTATAAAAGGACATAGTAACAGGCCTTTACAGTGGATACAGTATGTTAATTAACCAATGTAGATTATGTATTTTATATTATGTTATATATATATATCAATAAATTACATATTATTATATTGCACTACGTTTTCCCATCTTTGGAAATTCAATAATAGTCTATATTTAAACATAAAATATACTTATCCATACTTGTTTTGTTAACACGCAAATCAAAACATTCAAAAATTACAGATTTAAAATAAATATACAATACCAGTGAGCACTGAATGTTTAAAAATATGTAACTAAAAACTAATGTAATGGGACAATCTGGATTAAAAGAAACCAAATAAAGACTAATACACAATTGGCGAAAGCAGGCAGTTAATCTAGGGTATGGTAGGTGGAATTTACGATTAGTCAAAATCATTAGATTCGGAATTGCTGCATTGAACGCATGTTTGTTGAGGCTGCTGCTCACCTGGATGCAATGATTGATTGAATAGCCATCCATCTTTCAAATCGTATTACATACATATCTAGAAATAGACTTTTGATCGAAAAATATACACCATTTATCTAAACATTTTAATTTATTATTTATTTTTATGAATTTGCAGGTATGCACTATAGACCTTATTTACTGGTTTATCTTTATTCAATAATTTTTAAAAATATTTCCTATATTAGATGTGCTTTCAATCTCGTATCCCATTCGCTCATATTAACCAATACCTACCAATTTAATAGTATTATGTATCACTCTCCTTAGATCCTTATCCTTTGTGACCTTTGATTGGTCAGGTGTCATGGGTGGCTGGGTGGCAAGGCCCCATAGTTTATCGAGCCAACGAGTGGCACCTTTTATAGCAACCGTGTCCCTATATATAGAAGCCAGTATATGTGGATACCATACATACAGATATAAATATAATAGGTTAGATATATATAGAAGGAGTTATAATAGGTTAGATAGATGCAGTAAGCATACCATTGGAGTGTTGCCTCGGGTTCTTTGTTAGTGAGAATATGAAGACGGAGTATGTCTGCACCATAGTCCTTAAGAATAGTCTAAAGTAGGAGGCAAAGGGAGAGGAAGGAAGAGGAAAAAAGAAAGAGAAGGAGAAGTGCTAGTTAAGAGGTATAATAGGTATATCTGTGTATATATAACTCTATCACTATGTAACTACTAAACAATATATACCTCTATACCAATTTATATTTATCATTGCTCTTACTACTATATACCTGCTCCCTCTTACTTGTATATCCTATATACCCTACATACCCTAGATGCCCTATATAGCCTATATACCTTATATACCCTATATACCCTATATACCCTATATACCTTATATACCCTATATACCCTATATACCCTATATACCTTATATACCCTATATACCCTATATACCCAATATACCCTATATACCAATATACCCTATAGACCCTATATACCTTATATACCTTACACCCTATATACCCAATATACCTTATATACCTTGTATAACCTATATACCTTATATATATATATACTCTATCTACTCTATACCCTATACTTTATGCCCTGTATACCTTATACCCTTTACTTTAAACCCTCTACCTACCATAGGATTTATCCCATTAAATTTTGACTTTGACATCTTCTCCATCTGAGTCACTACCTTGATGTCTGTCCCTTTGAGCACTACCTGTTTATCTAATATAAATATATCTTATGAGCATATTACCTAATATGGGTATATCTCGTGAGTATATTACATATTACCTAATATAAGTGCATTGGGCAAATATATTACTTAATTTAAATGCTTTTCTTAGCAATATACTTGCTACTAGAGGTGCCTCTAGCCATTAGCCTGCCTAATATAGTTACCTCTAGAAGGTGTGTGTACTATATATGGAATACCACTACCGAGTGGATAGATAGCAACTTTAAATACGGAGTAGTGCATAGGAGAGTCTACCCATGACCAGAAGTATGACGTTATTATGACCACTGAGCACATTATATATAAAACTTTCTTCAAATATACAAACTGCTTACTGGCGCCGACTTAATTGAATTATTATAAAATTAAGTAATTGTATATTGCTTAAAGAATGAACATTATTTGATATTTTAACTAAGAACTACTGATTGGTCGTATCGGGAAATATACACAAGACAGTAAAAAGTTCTAAATAAAGAGAGGGGCAGATAGAAGGGGTAATATATAGATATATCTATATATATGTGTGTGTGTATTTGTGGTTGTAATTCTTTGTAATCCTACGCAGTCTCGGTGCTCAGTTTAAATTGGTCATATCCATCAGAAATCATACCAAAATAAAACTGATTGGGTTATTTAGGTTACCTATTCTCACTCAAATCAATCAAATCTAGTCTGTATAAATCTAGACCAATCACCATACATGATCCCCACCAGGTACGATACGCATGCATACCTAACGTCTCTATTTCACTGGGTTTCAAATACGCTCCAGTGATTGGATGTTTATAAGCGTTGCTGTGCACCATGCCTTGATTTAATAGCTTAGTGAAGGGTTCAGGATTACTAATCAATCCCTGTTTGTATAGAAACCGATTGACGAACCTGGCATAAAGAAGATGTAGCACGGCATGTTCATCGCCCCCTATGTATAGATCGACAGGTAGGTCCTTTATGGCATTGGGATGGAAAATCCTGTAGGATGATTGACTCTTTGTCATTTGTAAGATCAACAATTCCTATTAGTTATACTTATTTATAAGTCATGAAAATTAATAATTAGAATTAAATGCAAAAATATAATTAAAACCCTTTGTAGGATAAAAAATACAAAACAATCAATGTGCTTCAAGCAATTTAAACTAAGATCTAGAATTATTAATAACTTGATTAGACACAACCATTAACGATTAAAAGATAATAATTTAAAACTGCTAATAAGCATGAAAATTAGAAATTAAAGAATTAATCGCACTATGCATAATAAAGCAATTATTCAACCAGTACTGAGTAGGATACCTAGACGTGAATAGCAATTGGTGGATAGGTAATCAATTTTAATCAAGTAATTTATGATGGAGAGGTACAAAATATCAATGAAATACTCCTAGCAAATATGCAGAAGAGGCTCAACCAATAGATAGAAATCTAATAAATGTACTGCATAATATATAACCACCTATACCCTCTCTACCATATGTTTACCTTTCTTTATTATGAGGGTCTAGGTATCGTAGGTAATACCACGAGGAATCTACAAAGGTGTCCATGGTGTCTGTCTCTCTATTGGCTGCCTCTCCACATCTTTATAGTATAGACGGATTAGACTGTATGCCAGTATAAGGTATTATTATGTTTATCTTGTTATATAATTATATTGTTACATTGTTATATGGTTGTATTATTGTATTATTATATTGCTATATGGTTAAATGGTTATATTATTATATTATTATATTATTATATTATGTTCTAGGTTATCATTTATTCACACGTCTGGTCATGTCATATTATATCTTACCCTATTCTATCGTAATATACTATATCATACCATACCATACTATACATACAATACTATCTAATAGCGTACTATCTGATACTATATCATATCATACCATATTCTATCATGTCATATCCTCATATTATAATTTATAATACTCTATACCAACCAATAAAAATGTGTCTATAAAACAAAAAACCACTCACTGTGGACATGTAGTTTTAATAAAGGATGGGTCATCAGCCAATGACGCTCCATTCTTTCCATTTAATGTGGTACTATTGGGTAAAATCACAGGTAGTTGGTCTTCGGGTACAGGCACAACCTATAGAAGCATGAGAATGTGTTAATCTGACTCTATATAGTAATGATAAAACCATCATTCAATTCTATTATTATCATACATCTCAATATCATGCCCCATTTTATTTGCTAACCTATACTATGATACCTCATTGTCCCTCCTGCTACTATTTCATTCACAATTGGTTATTATGCCGTATAGAATACTCTCCAATGGCAACGTGAATAAAGACTATGCATCTTCATATCGATTGAGTAAAACTAGATTGTGAAAACAACAATAAAGCATTAGCTACCTTGCATTTAGTACAATAGATTATTGGGATTGGTGTTCCCCAGTACCTCTGTCGTGAAATCGGCCAATCATATAAGCGGTACTGTAATGAAAACCAATGATATTAAAGGAAATTATATGAAAAAGGAAATAATAGGTAGAGAGGAACTATAATGGTTGGGGGGGGGAATTATACGTATGTATTAATGTATAGGTATATTGGTATATATATATATCTATATCTAAACTTTTATAACAATATTCAGCAATAAACACGCTAATTACTACTTGAAATCATTTGTTAAACTACCCTGGCCACTTAATGGTAAACCCCAAAAGATTTTAGAACTTAAAATTTTAAAAAACCCTACCATTATTATATCCTTCCCGAACTTTTTTATTTTGGCTTCACGTGCAATTTCCTTTTTCCCTTCCTCAACACTCATTCCAGTATATGGCCCACTATTAACTAGAAAGGGTTCTTTCGTGTCTGTAGAGAAAGGGGGGTTTAAGTATATTTATACTAGGGAAAATTGTTCTAAACATAATAACAATTTTATTTAAAATATGTATTAAAATTTAAAAGCTGCTTAAATAGCCATAAAGATAATTGAGTGAAGAAGGTTTATCATTGGTTCATAGTTTTATGTTTTTAAATAACTATAGGCATATATATATATACTATTATACCTGACTATTATACTGTTAGGGATTACGTAACTTAATCTATAATTATCAAATAGTGACATAATGTAATATAGTATAAGTTTAATTAATAATATAAAATAATAAAAGTTTAATTAATAATATAGTAAAATATAATATAAATACTACACCCTAACAAAATAAAGTCTTTACTTTTTCCCTCTTCCTTAATATTATCATTGATCACAGTTTTAAGGGGCAAATTGTGTAGATCAGCAAAGCTACTGTCTCGTTTATCATGGGATGGTACCCCCTAGAGAGGGTGCGGCATGTGAATATTGGTTTTATGTTATGTAGTTGTATATATAAGAAATATGATTTCATACAATACAATAAATAGAATGTAGTAAAATAAAAATGTAGTTTACTATGAATCAATTAGGTTTGACATATTTAAGTCCGTTTTTTTAGACAAAATTTTCTGTTACTTTTAATATACAATTAATATGATGCAATATAATATAATATAGTATATTTTAATACAATAAGGAACAGCATAAAACAATTAAAAACAAGATTAATACATAATTTTGATTTTAAAATGCCTTCATCAATCCTATCACACACTTACTATGACTGCACCAGTGGCATAATCTCCTATCACATAGTCAGCAACATATAAAGGCAGGCTTTGACCATTGAAGGGATTAATAGCATTGATACCTAGTTTGCATCCTGTTATGGTAGAGATGTTAATATTCTAATTAGACTGGAATACTATATACATCATTCAGTATAAGATCTACTAATACACGCTTACCACATTATTTTTATGTGATATACAACCAATGTCCAATTGTAATAGAATAAGAGCGGATTGGAAAGGAGACTGCCCCTTTTAAGTGGCCTATATTAAATGCATTATGTGGGTTTTAATGCGATTAATATTGATTGACCAGGACAATAATTATATTTCTAGGAAAAATAGAAAAGATTAGTTTGATTATAATAATAGGCTATGTGGTAGAGGAGGGCAAAAGAGGAAGAGGAAGGTAATTGAACTACAATATATCTAGAAATATTAATGAGGGGTTATAAGTAAAAATAATTGGAGTAAGTTTTAAAAGAAAGAGATAAAGTTTTTGATTTGGTTGGTGGTAATAACGGATCACATATAAGATAATTTAAGATATTATAGGGTATTAACCTAAACAACCAATACATAACCCCCATCATAATAAAAATTAAAGATTCCATTTTAGAACAAAAAAGCAAACATAGTGAATACATCAATACAAATAAATAAATAAAAATAATAAAGAAATAAAGAATGTGTAATAAAATATAAAATTAACAGGCAAAAAAAAAAACAACAATAAAAACAAGACATATAATATTACTATATTAACATAAAAGGTATTATAGAATATAAAATTAATGTTAAAAACAGGTGAGACCAAAACGAATAATAAAAAAGGTATACTAAAATATAGAATTGGCAATACAAGTGACATATAGCATACCTTTCTTAGATATGCTCAACACTGCCCGGTTTACATTCCCTTCTTTAAAAATCGAATTCACACTAGCACAGACCTGACCCGATAAAGAAGGATCATATAGTCTAGGAAGAGGAGGAAAGGAAGTATGAAAGGAGTAATGCAGTGGTAGAGTTTGTAATATGTATATATAATAAAAAAGAAGAGATTATAATAGAATATTACATAAAATAAGTTAATGTAATTTATTTTAATATATTATATTATATTACTATAATATTCTATACTATTCTATACCATACTAATCTACACTATACTATTTTATTCTACACTATACTATACTATTATACATCATACTATCCTATACTACAATATAATATAACATGCTAAATCATACCATACTATACAATGCTCCATTTTAATACTATTGGTGCTTATATCATACCTACATTAATACTAGAACCACTCACCGCTTTTTTATAATATCATGTTCCGCAGCTACAGCTATATACGATACACCATACATTGTTTCAGGCCTTGTAGTGAATATACTTAGAGTAGGATAGTCGGTTAGACAATCACCATTCTCTTTCTGAATAAGTGAGTATGTATGTATGTATGTATGTATGTATGTATGTATGTATATATGTATGTATGTATGTGTTTATGTTTTAATACACATTGTAATGCATAATATCCCATTATATCAGATCATAATTATTTCATATCATTATCATACTATATATTTCTATATTATACCATGTTATATTATATTATATCATGATCATCTTTATCATTATTGACAATCCACCTATGAAACAGAAATGATTGGCCTAGATATTATATATATGTACCTTTAACCAATTATCTGTGCTTGTCTGGAGATCTGTTCTTATTTATTTAAAGCTTTATAACATGTATTACCCTGTTATAGGTCAAACATCAAATATAAAAAGTTTAATATCGCTTTTTAATTAAGCTGCTATTCATATATATAAATTCTCCAAAATTATGATACAAAATAATTGGCAACATATATCAATAATACTGAGGTATTCTTACTAAAATGGAAAAATAAAGAAATCAAAAAATTGGATATGGATGATTTCTTAAAATTTAGTATGCGATTGTAAACAATAAAAGAACAGCAATCCAAACAAGCATTTTAATTAGCACTTATTTATATATGGTACTCATTAATTTTATATATAATTATAACAGGCATCAATGATTGCACTTTCCCGCATCACGTTCATCTTTTATTTCCCCTATAAAAGCAAAGTAATTGATTATAATTTTGCAGTATATACCGGTCACTTTTGACATAATAATACTATTAATCTAAATATGTACATTTTTTATTTCAATTTTTAATTTTCAATTTTTAATTTTAAAATATATTTATACCTGTAGGGCAAAGTCCAACATTGTTCCTTCTGATCCCCCTATCCAATGGTGTTGATAGGCTTTAACTTTAACGGGCCAATTAAGAGTGTCTAATCCAGCATCCAACTCCTACGACACAATGGGAATGAAGGAAAACGGTTTTTATAAAAGGTAGGTTCTCCAATCATTATAGGTTAAATATAACCATAATAATGCCCTCAGTAAATGACTTAATGGCTTTATAGTAATATCTTTTAGGACAGAACCTTTTATGATAATACCTTTTCTGGTAATTCCATTTATGGGCATGCATTTAATGGTGAAACTAAATAAAAAGGCAAGGTAAAACAATGATTAAGAAAAAAAAGATTTAACCTTTATTTAGAAAATAAAAATGATTTGAAGTCATAATATAATTTAAATAGAAAGAAACGTAGGAATAATTGTCTAGATATATTAACAGAAAACCTTTACAGAATAATGCTGTATTAGAGTTTTTTATTATGTAACGTACCGATTATTGGATCTATGATTGACCATAATTAATGATAAATGATAAATATGATATTCTATTAAATTATAGCCATGATATTAATGGTATATATTTAGCTTATAATAGAGATGGACATGTATTGGTATTTACAAAGTTATTTATGCAATGTATATATATCTATAATAAGTAGATTCTATATATTTATGCCATATATATTAATACAATATACATATATTGTAAAACCATAATGTACTATATACACATATCACATATACTATATATACTATGTACACATATAAAAAGTCCATCCAATCACAATGCATCTAATCAAAACCTGTCAATTATATTTTTTCTACTGCATGCATAAACACCTCCTCTTTACCTTTGCAAAATTACTGATCTTTAAAAACCATTGGTTAAGATAGCGCTTTTCCACAATCGCACCGGACCGCCAAGATCTACCTCGCTTATCTACCTGCATATGTTTTATTTAAAATTAATAAAGCAATATTCAATAACCACCAAAAGTTAACCTAGATAACGTGGAATATAATTGGATGGCTAGGAGAGTCTAAAACAAATTAAGAAGTGTGTGTATGACGTATGTCATATATGATAATATAATAATAGTATAAAAATATAACAGTATAATAGTGTAATAATATAATATAATGGCAAAATTGTATGAAAATCTAACAGTGGAATTGTAAGATTATACAATTAAATAATAGTAGAATAGTAAAATAATTTAATATTATAGTAGTAGAATAATATAGTGGTAAAATAGTATAAGTAAAATAGAATAATAACATAATAATATCATGGTGTAATAACATAATAACATAATAATCTAAATATTGAATATTATAACAATCGAAGAACTTAATAATACAATAACAATAAATTAAAATTATAATATAATAGCAATATAACATTTTAACTATCCACATCCTATAGTCATCATAACAAACCAAATATATAGCGCTTCAATCCACATACATACATACATACATACATAAAACAGTATATATTTTAACACTAACAAAATAAAATTTATAAAATTTAAAATCATGCAGGCGTGGTGCTATTAATAGCATCTACCTGCTCATTGGCAAGAACTGTTTTATCAACAGGATCCCAGTTGACGATTCGTTCATTCCGATAAGCTAGTCCCGATTTATACATCTATAGTAGTTGGTGGATTAAAAGGATAAGTGTCAGAAATAGTAATAATATATTTAATGCATGTATTATGTATATATATATAAATATATAAATTTTACATACTTTATATAAGCATTTATATTTATATCTGTTACGCATGATGTGTTGCAATGAAAACAGGCTGATAGTAAATTTTAATGCAAAAGAGGGTCAATAATATTGAGCGTTATGTTTAGTGTTAAAATAGTAGTTAGATGGTTATTAGTTTGTAATGATGATAAAAGTAATCCAGACGACCAATCAAAATGAAATTTTAAAATATAACCAATAAAATTAATAATACATATCACATATTAACAATAATTTAACCAAATAAAATGGTTTATTTTTTAATTAATTTTAACATTCAACTTCGGCCTAGTATTCAGTTACTACGATTATGGACGCATATAAATTTAATACATGTAATTGGGCATTTTATTGATGCTTTATATCTATTTATATTATAACTATTAAACTGTATGCATTCCTCTACTTCAATTGAATATAAATTAGCTAAGATCATTTACACTCAAAAGAAAATAATTATTATAGATAATAGAACCAATCATTACACCAGGATATTTATTTATCAATAAATTAATTTTTTGTTTCAAACCATCCTAGTTCAAAGCTGTCCCCTATCATAATTATAAAACTTAAGACATAGTTTACGATTAATGTATTAAACAAGAACAGACCAATAGCAAGGAGTATACGCACTTTAAGGAAAAGCCATTGGCTCCATTTATAGTAATCAGGATTACATGTAGTCACTTCCTATTGATAGATAGATATTAATAAGTTTTAAAGGCACACAAACAAATGTACACGCAAAATGACGGGTGATTATAAATATAATATATTACCGTATCCACATGCATATGATTTTGCATTGTCTATAAAGGTGCCTCTATATCAACTCATATGCATACTGACCCACATAAATACATAACTATTAATGATGCAATTCCAATATCAAACTTGGTATCCTCTGCACAAACACACTACTAATAGTATAATATTTTAATATTTTAATCGTCCAAGAACAAATTTTCAATACCTTTACACCTACATAAATTGTGTTAAAAAAAATACCTACTCTATCCCAATCAAAATCAAGACTTAATGCCATCATCTGCTTTTTCATTTGTGCAATGTTATCTCGTGTCCACTCAGAAGGCAAGGCATTCCTATCTGTCCAATACAGTCAGGTTGTTAAATATATAAATATATACATAAACACATACATAGAAATATATACAAGCAGACAGATATACATATATACACTATGCATACATACATACTTTTATATAGCTCTATGTGTATACATCCCTATAAACATCCAATTATATATCATGACGATTGAATATATAACCTCCAATTAGTCAATTAAAATTTTATTTTACACATTCATTTTCTTTTTTTCTTTATTAACTTTCTATCATATCTAGGCATCTATCATCTATATGCATGCACATGTACTTTATTTTAATTGATTTAAAATTAATTTAACAGCGAATTGGGGTTAGTCTATTTAATTCATAAAATATATTATTGGATTTGCCAATGGGATATACTTCAATCAAAAAGCATACCTCTATTTACATGATATTTTAATATCCTATATGGTCCAATAAGAAACTATCAATATTTAAATATGTATATGACGTGGGCACCGACTTTATTGTGTGCATCTAATTAAAATGTTTTATTAAATATTATAGAATAATTCAGATAAAATAACAATAAATCAAAGAAATGAAGTATATATATTACTTGAGGAAAATCAAATCTGATTGATAAAAAATTTAAAATACATATTTCATTGGTAGATTACAGAGTTAAATAAACCTAAAAATTAGTATGCCATGAAACCTAATAAATTATTGGTAAATATTACGACTCACTCACATATACAAACCCAAGAATATTAAAATATTTAGCATTCAATATAAGTAAGGGAATATTATACTGACCGATGGCAGCATTCTCCGCAGGTAGACCAAAAGCATCCCATCCCATTGGATTGATAACCTAATTAGGAACGATTGTTATTAATTAGATCACATTTATATAGAAACATACTTGTATGAGAAAAATACAATTTAGTATGCGAGTAACAAGTGGATAAGTGAATAAATATCGCGATGTCATAAAATATATTTCATCACAGCTTGAAGCCATTTATGGGTCTGTATTTTATTGAATATATTTATGTATTTGTCAATATACTATATAATTGGTTGTTATTTAGATGCAAATAATCGGTGGTTGTATATATTTATGCATACCTATAACCTATAGATATGTAAAATTATATATATATATATATATGAACTTAAATTTATAAATCACCGATATAAAATGCTTGTTAAAAAATAGATGCGTATATTTATATAAGCACATATATTTATACGCTAATGAGGAATTCAGATAAATAACTATAGGTATACAAAATTATACTTATATAATTAGAGAATGAATATATATTTATATATATTTATTTAAAAGTATAATAAAAGCAACTTATTGGTACAGCACCTTGTGACCCATCATACGTTGATATCGGGCAATACAATCACCCATGGTGTACACTCTAACATGACCCATATGGAGGGAGCCACTAGGATAAGGAAACATGCATAATATATAGTACTTTCCATCGGTTTGGGGCTTTAACTGCGATCAGTCAGTGGTTATTGGTAAGTTTTTTGTGGTTATTGCCTGTCATAAACTTGGTTTCTAATTTAATATTTTATCCTCTAATGGTATTAGTGCTATTTATTGATCATGCGCTAATAAGATTAGATTTGTTAATAATATAGAAGCATAATTGGTCTATAATGACTTATATTTTTAGTTAGTGGAATTCATTTTAAACAAATGAGTATTATCGATTTGATTGGCTAGATTAAATTTACATCGCCATATCATTTATAATATTTTAGTCTAAAATATATTATATTATGAGAGGACAAGCTGGTATTAATATAAACCATATGTAACAAACCAAGGGTCTCTTATAAACAGTTTTCAAAACAAATTTTAAAAACAAAAAAAAAAACCATTTAAAATTTAAAATTTAAAACTTAATTAGTCGATAATTAAAAAATAATTAGTTATGACTTTATACCGAATTAGTAGATTGATTGGCCCTTTTCGTCCATCTCTCTCGCCATTTAGTCTCGATCTCGTGGGTGTTGTATACCTGTGTAGTACAACCAATCGATGAGCAAGGATCAAATTACAGGATGTGAAATACAGATCATATGGAGTATTTATAGTGATTAGGTAGAAAGGAATTAGAAAAGAGAAAGAGAGAGGAGGAGGATGGGTAGAGGCAGTGATCATAGGAAACTAGGAAGAACAATATGTGTTGGTCTGGTATAAGCATTGAAAGAGAATATGAGGGTGTTACTTTATGTATGCAAATAGACTATATATTATATCTTATATACTCTAAAGTAATTAGGTAGGTATGTATGCATATATGTATGAATAAATAAATAAATAATTTTATCTATCTATCTATCTATTTATTTATATAAGTGTGTACATAGATAAAGAAAAATACAACTAAGGAGAAGAAAAAATAATATATAAATAGTTTTACAAATATATACTTGAAAGAAAGACTGCTTATATAATGATGGTAATATATGTAATAAAGTACCAATCATGTAGGTCTTATAAACCCAAACCACTGAGCAACTAGTAAAGGAACATATGGGAATATTTTTTAAAAATATAATTATATTGTATATTGAGATAATGGTAAGAACAGAAATATAAAAAAATTGGTAGCTGATTAGATAGATATGCAAAGACATACAAAATCAATATAAAATAAGCACATTATGGTTTTTTTTTTTGTAAAGTAATTGTTACTGGCTTTCCAAATTAACCACTAAAATTATTATTACGTCTATATCAGTTGAGTATGTATTGAACTAAACTATACGCTAGTTACTATAGCAACTGTGTAAATAAAATATATGCATAATAATAGTGAAGAAGGTTGTGATGCATCATAGACGAATCAAATGTGGTCAAACATTAGCCTTTTAAAACACTATGACCTAATACAAACATAAAATTGTTGGTGTTAAATCACCTATGAATCATTTCAATTTGCAGAAAGCCAATAAATAAAAGTTTTGATTAGTCCATATCGTAGGCTCTGAGAAACAATAAAACAAAAGATAAAAAATATACATATTATATATGCTCTCTTTGTTTGGTTTTAGTAACATAGTATATAACCATCAACCTTACTAATATTATTAAATAAATATTTTGACTGGCTGAGTATATTAATATTTTAAGTAGGTATAATGATTGCTCAAAGATACTAACATTGTAGGTCAACCTAATGATTGGCTACCCGTACTATTAGTATTTAGAAGCTATAACGATTGGCCAACATTGCTTACATTACAAACTCTGTCAATTGATTGGCTAATTATATTAAATGCCCCAAGTCAAGATAATGTTAATTTATATAAAAACTACAGCAATATTGAAAAGATTTGGACAATCTATTTCAATAGAAATATATTATTTTTTCATGTATGATATTATAAAAATGTATATGTCATTCTAGTAATTCTATTATTTTATATCATGTTATACCATACCATATCATGTCATATTATCCATAATTATGTCGATTTTATGATTATAAATGTATACAAAATATTAAGAAAATGACATCTCTGGGAAAGGGTGCTTCTTATTATTAGGTGGATTAACTTTTATTCAATACTAAAAAAAGATAAAAATAAAACTAATGTACTCCTCCTTTAAGTTAAGTCAATCATTAACACTTTAAATGTATCCCAATAATTTATTTCTTTATTATTTCTGTTTTCTATCCTACAGTATCGCATATAGTACATACACATACGTATTTCATTTTAATATTAAATATAAGCACATAATAATAGCTCTCACCTATAGCACATAAAATATATGGCCGTATATCTATGGTTCATTATTATCGTGTGCATATATACTTGCATATATGTATATGTATATGTATATGTATATGTTTTGTGAGCTGCTTCATATACGACAAATTTCCTCCTATAGACGCATGACTAAAATGTTAGCTCTTTAAAAAAATTGGTGTAGCTCACTTCTCTCGAAAAACTATAAAGAGCTTTGATCATCTTGACATTTCCATTAAATCTAAGTATAATCGTTTGAAAAATAATATAATAATAGTACAATAGAATCGAGAGGAAAAGAAAAACAAAGAAAGATACATAAACACCTGTGATGTAAATACTCTGGCTCCTTTAAATGAATTGAAACCCACAGCATATTTGAGGCATAGGCCTCTCAGGGGCGGCATAACTGATAGTTGATAGTTAAACTCGTTTTTATAAGCTATATGATATATTAATATTAATTACATTGACCCAATAAACAGTAGACGCGACAAACTATAGTGAAAACGTAAACTACATAAATAAATAAAAAAATGAAATATTATATAGAGAATTTATTGAAGAACCTAAAGATGATTTTTATAAAAATTTATATGTTGTAATGGTATGAAATACTTATTATTCTGCATAATATTATTGTGAATAATTATGCAAATATGATTTCATATGGCAAAGATTTGGTGAAAGTTAAGTTAACGTTGTCAGCACAAGGTGGCATGGCTCAGCGATCTAATTGTTGCGCACCCATTACATCTCCAACCATTGGTGGAGTTTATTAATTGTCAGTTAGACTCTTTAATTAATTTTATTGAGTATTTATCCTTTTTTTTTCATTGGTTAATCTAGATTATTTATACTTTGATAACCAAACTAAATATATATATATATATATATATACAGTATCTGTCCAAAACATACACATGCAAATCTATTTAGATATGCGTATTAAAATTCTTATATATATATACGCACAATTTGTATAAATAAAATTAGGAGTATATAAAAATTGGCTCTCTATATTTGATATATAGGATATGTGGCGCATAAATATTCTAAAAAATGGAATATCATGGAGGATTTATATTTATCCAAAAAATCAGATTAGGATAACTAGATAACTACTATGATTTCAAACCATCAACCAATTAAAGCTAGTGAGGATAATCTTTATGTAGGTCCACACTTGTCGCGAGTGTACTGGAAAGATTAATTTAACTTCTCACGTGATCGTATTATTTTATTTTATTTGTAGCGAAAAGAAAAGAAAGAATAATTACTGACTACTTTTTTCGCAATCTCTATGAAGGTAAATTTGAAAATGGATGCTGGAAGTTATATAAATCTGGGGGGATTGAAAAATACCATTGAAAATTCTGCACGGCCCTGCTCCGGAAAGGAATTGTACAATTGGCCATATTATGTATAATAAATATTTGCGTCTTAAGATCGATATTATCTCCTGATTCTAAGTCAGCTATATATTTAGCAAGGTATGTGCCAGGACCTTTATTTTATTCTTAGTTTGTCTATTGCATTACATTGCTAGCTTTTGTTTAACTTTTGTTTCAGTGCCTTCACGTTTGCTTTAACTACCCATGTCCTACCCTTTCTACAATGTTCAAATACATGTTTACAAGCATTTTAAAAAATCATATATATATATATATTATTTTTTATGTAGCTATCACCACATGTGTATTCATTAATGCTAAACACTATCCACTATAAACCTTTTTACTTTGTTCTAGCGGAACTTTTATACCTTTGTTTTGTTTGTACCAATGAATTATACCTCAGTAATAGGTTTCAACTGCCCATATTAAATACTCTCCCTTGCCATCACCATTTATTTATACAAAAACAATATCAGCAAACATAGTGTTGTACGTTAATATATTTAAACACGGTTGTATCACTCTGAATGTTGAATGCACATACATCTGCCTTGATCCAGTAGTGTGCTAGTCCATTTCATCTCATATAACCCCCTGTTTCATTTGTCTTTTTTGCATCATTTTTGATCTAATTTTTTCTTTGTTGAAATGCATTTTTACATCTGTATTAATTTTCATATGTAGTGAGAACAATTAGCCACTTTTATGTTTATATATTCACCTTTCTAAAAATAAATTGCTTACATATTCAATACATACAGAAATAAATATTTGAATTTGGACGCAAATAATGCACTTATCGTGTCCTGAAAACAATACTGCAACACGTAGCCCTAATGGGCTTATAAAAAATGGCATTCACATGAACACTGCCGAGGGATGAATCATACGTCGGAAAAACATGTTAGAGCAATCTAAACTCCAAACGAACTGGGATTCTGAGAGTCTGGTATTTGGGGTGGTGATCGTAGGCAAGGTTTTGTATACTTTCAGGAAAACTGGGAGCCAGTGTTTAGTTGCCCATATGAGAGACGACTAGGTCATTGGGGTGATGGCGGCAAATGGATTTGTAACCCTCATTTGATTTCTCGCCCTGCAGTAATGTATTGTTTAGGTTCAAATAATGAATTTTCTTTTGAAACTGCAATATATGATTATTTTCAAGGAGATGTGACCATTCACACTTTTGATTTTGAAAACGCGCCCGAAGGCCAACACTTTTGTTTATTACAAATATTTTATTGGCCCTGATGGTATAAGTGCAGATGGAGTTGTATCCAATTCCATTAAAACAATTCTAAACGAGCTGAACCATACCCAAGTGGACATTTAAAATTGATATTGAAGGCAGTAAAATGAATGCCCTTCTTCCACTCTTGGAGAATGGCTAGAGGCTATCAATCAAATTCAGATAGAAATTCACTTAGCTAGACATCTTAAGCCTATACCCATAGAAGTTGACAGGTGTTTCACATTGATGTTCAAACATACCAGATGGAAATATTCCTCAAGGAGCCCAATATTAAGTTTGGTGGAGGACTGGCCACAGAATATTCACTTGTAAGGGTCGATTGGAAAATTACCATGGCCAGGGTTTATAGTAAAATGAAACAAATACCGATTGGGCGAGTAGGCTGTAACACTTAAGTTTATTTTTTCTGAATAGATGTTTGAAGACTAGTTGTATATACGCAATATATGAAGTTTGATATAAATAATGTTAAATTCATGTCTAATAGATGATAAATGTAAAACAAGAATTGTATATAAGAACTGGTTTGAGAGTAAGACTAGATGTTTGCACATAAATTATTTTTTATAATATATTTACCAAACTCTTGGCATTTAACATATTAATTAAAATTGATGTGTATGATCGAAACATATTTTTAAAGTAACTAGAGAAGATGTCAGTCTTCCTTATAAGGGTTTATAGCAATCTGTGGTAGTTCTAGTGACTTTTCCACAGGCTTCGGGGTCACCAATTGATTGTTGTATAGTAGGATTATATCTACGAGTATTATGATATTGTTTAAAAATATTAAATAAATACAAAGTTTTGCGTCACGAACGTACTCGTATTTGCCTACAACGGTAGTGTACATGTACACAGAATGCGGGGTTGCCGCATATACCCAGATATAAAGGAAGCCGCATATGTGTGAGTGGCCGGGCCTTTATTATTGCTTTTTGTGACCTTTTGCACCTCGTTTTACCACCAGTGCTAACTTTTGTTTAATACCAGTGTTGCAAGGTTCAATAACTTGAATAGAGCCAATCATACATATTTGTATTGGCATAACTTATGAAAGGTCATAGAAACCAACTGGAAGTGTCTGATTCTATCTCGATAAGGTTATGTTAGTGTTTCCTTATATGGCTCATAAGCTAATTTATTCATGCAAACTATGTATTGACAAATCAATTATAACTACGTGTTATTTGGAGTTGACGATATTGTAACAGGGTTTGAATACTGAGCGTAGGTGCATTAATTCTTCTTTATAGGTTAGCAAACATTAGACTACAAATTTTTTTTTGGAATAGAAATACAAATTTGTTGAAGTATTTCAGGCCCACACGCGTTTAGCCAAAAAGTTCAGATGTCTTGTATTGAATACTTAATTGTTTATATAGCATTGAACCTCTAAATATTCTAAAGGGTTTAGGATAAGGTTTCAATTGGTAATTACAATTTAGACATTAATTAATGATAATTAATTATTTCAATGATGTCACTACGGATCCTAGCTTGGTTGTAGTCGGAATTGCTGACTTCAGTTTGACTCTGGTAATGTTTGGAGTTGAGTTGATGCTTGTCTCCTACATATTACCATAAAAAAATCTAAATAAATACACAAGGCAGCCAAGTTTTTGGTAAGAGTCTTCATTAAGACACCCCATATAACAGAAAGGATTCAGATTGTCTATGGATGCTGGTTATATAGTAGTTGGTTAGAGTCAATTCAGTTGACCATGTAAACCAATCAGCAGGACTTTTCTTAAGCAGAATGCCTGACCCAAAAAAATACGATCTGAAATGGCCTATTATGGGAATCTGTGGTAGTTCTAATGACTTGCCCACAGTTTTCAGGATCTCCAATAAAATAGCGTATAGCAATTATTTTTGTTGGGCCAGGGTAGTAATAGTCACTCTATCCTATCTGATCTGTCCTTAAGGCTCAGTAGTCGTGGTAAACGTTCTATGGAAGGCGCGTATACCAACTCTTTAGGTAACTGGTTGTAGTGCTTATACCTCTATTAAGAGGAAAACGATGCTTTGATTCGCTTATGTGCTATTGTGGAAATCGCCCAAAGAGACCGATGAATAAGAGGCGTTTATTGGTTATTTTTGTTTCTTTCTATCATTTTCCGACCTTTGTTTATCGCGGGTGTCAAACGTAACTGTATTCTTCAATATAAATGGGACCGATCGTAAAGATCCTTATAGACAAATCAATTTAACTGGTTAAGAACTATTAAAAATTCAATGGTTACAGACCCTTATGAGAACATTAATCAGCTAGTATTGGACCAATCATTTCATGATCCACTTGTTGCCAGAGTTTTTTCAGCAATAATTACTAATCTGATCTTTAGTTTTTAACCAATGGGCTGGCCGTGATTAACTTGTGTAGATCCTTTGGCCAAGATAACTTGTTACTTAGGCATCCTGCTTCTGCTGACTCTTAAAACATTAAAAATATGTTTTGGCAGATTTGTATTCCGTGTGTACAAGGGGACACCTTAGTATGCCCCTTCATTCAATATTCTGTCTCCTTCTAAACGAATGAATATAGGTCACAAGAACTCACCTGTCTCTACTTATTCTTCCCAGCATGGTAGCAGAGAACGCTTAAATAGTTATCATGATTACAAAACCTGGTAATTCTATTAAGTCAACGATACACAAATGCCGAAAATACTTCATCGCAATTATTCATCCATCTACAAACCTCTACGAGTGGAGAATTAATTTTCATAGATCTACACACTACCCGTTGAAATCTACATTTGAACTATCAATATCACCAGTTTCAAAGTGACACCAAGATTAATGCACAAAACAACTGGGCAACACCTTCATTATCACCTCAGCCGCCTGACGCCATAGCCTACAACTGAGTCAGACCCAGAGTCAGCAGGAACATTTAACATACAGTTTGGCCAGCTGTCCTCCATTTTTTTTTTTAAACATTCTGGAATTACCTAGTTCATTTAATGAGTCACAAGCAGACAGTTAAGGAGTCACTACGCTAGGGTTCTTTTCATATTATTTTTTCATGTTTTTTATGCTCTGGGTTAAATAATGCACCTATGTGGTCAAGGAGTATTAAAAAAAAAGATATTTAAATCATTTTAGTATTTCTTTATATAGGTATAATCATTTAATATCATTGGAAAATACTATTACGTATGCAATCTAGAAAAACATTTGGTGCAATCTTTTAGTGTTAAATGCCAATCCAACATGATCAATCAAAATTGAACCAGGCAATGGCAGAAATCCCGTGACGATGTAATAAGCCATTTCTGATCATATGTTTGGTGCAGCTATACCATTACTTGGGCATCCTGCCTAAAACAAGTTCAGCAACTTTAACCAATAACTTTACAGTTTTGCAACCAGCAGGGGAAGTTACAAGTAGTCGTTATTTGTATTGGGGCAACTGGGCGCCTCAAAAACAATTATCTCATCGTCAGCCAACAACTGACTGCCCAATTAACTGTGCTCTTATCAGGCTTATGGGCTTAGTCCTCAATTTCAATTAACTTGTGTAATAATAAAAGTATGTCGTAGCAGTTCTGTACTCCATACATGCAAAGTGACTTAATAAAACACTCCTTTTAAATAAATATTGGTCACACTGCAGTATCTACTTATTATGCCCAACATAAGTTTTTTGAGTAAGTAAACAATGAACATTATTGGTTAAAAAGTCAACATTTTTTTTTTTTTTTGTTTTTTTTTGGGAAACGACATATCTGATATATACTACTATAACATGAATATTTATGCGGCTGATGTGTTATTAGTCTTTCAGAATATTCCCATTCTCGTAGATAGTGTTATCTTAACTCTGATAACTGATAATATTGCTATAATAAATATATATGAAACTGAAAAAATAATAGCGCTATAGTCATTAATGATGCTAATATGAAAATACAATATGCCTACTTGAATAAAAGAACTGTTGGTGATTTAGATGCGTACGTATAGGGGAGAGAGCGAGAGAGCGGATAAAGATGGAAAAAGCATTATATTTAGTCATTACAAAAATTTGTCGCAATGCGTTTATTGTATTTTTTATTGTTCTAATCATACAAATTTCTTTTAATGCTTTTTTATTCTTTTATTTATTAAACCAAATAATTTCTGATCAGCTATCTGCTTCAAACCAATCCATTTGTGAACATAAGAGAAATTGCATTTGTTGCGTAGAACTTAATGTTATGAGTATGTCAGGTGTATACGAAGAAAGCTAAAATACAGTGACATGATTCGAAGTGGTCCATGAGCCTCGTTGGTTATAGAGGGTGAGTGTCACGCGGTATTTTACTAGCTATAAGCACGCAAGCACGCGCTCACCTACCATAATGAATATTCACAAATAGGAAATAGCGCGAAAATATCTCAAATATGGACTTCTTTATGATTATTGCATCATCTTTTATAAATAACAATACTTAAACAATATGATATATTTATACAATACAAATATATACTTATGAGTACATAATATTATGAGTTGAAACACGTATGCATGTGTGGGTTTGAGAATACATTTCTATTTATATGCAGTATCATGGTAGTTATATCGTTTAAACGCTCTGGAAACACTCCCAATATAAACTGATTTTTAATTTGCAATAACATTTTAATAATTATACTTAATTGATATTTATAAAAATTACAGCAGTATCAACCAGTAATTAAATTGATAAAACTAGTATATTATGAAGATATACTATTGAGCATAATAATATTAGGATCTCTATGTGTGATCTTGGGTCACAGCCTATAGCCAATCAGGGGACGGTAGCATTTAGCTATCCCTTGGTTATACTTTATCTCTCATGCCCAATTTTGGTTGGTTAATATCTCGCAATAATCACCTCATCGGGTCACCTGAACTATGTGGGAGGATTTTATTTGCAAAGAGAAACAAATGAATAACAATAGTTTTTATAATAAAATGTCGATAAAAGCACCGCGAGGTACAGTTAGGAATTATGTTAACAACTATGCAAGACACCAATACCTGTCTGCATATGCATTAAAGTGCTAAACCATAATGACTTCCATCGTGTAACATGCGTCGACAGGTGATACGATAGAGTTTACCTCCATATAATACAGCCTATGCCTTTTAAAGCAAGGCTTCCTCATTCTTTTTTTTAATAAAATTATTAAAGCTATTAGGTTCTTAAAGGCGCCAACTCATTATTTTACACCATGGTCTATATTTCTACATAGCAAGGCCAGCATACCGAAATCCAAACACCCAACAACATTGATGTGTTTAAAGTTGTATTGGATTATCAATATTTTAAACCAACAGTAAATTAGACAGATCTAAGTATAGCAGCCCTTTAACCTGTTGCTTAGAGGCATTTGGGCTCCACATGATTGTCAGCTGTTTGTTATTACAACACTTGTGGTAACACTTAGATTGGGAAGGACAGAGATTTTGAGTGGTTTCTAAATGAATATATTGAAAACCCATGAAAATGGTTTCCTAGTAATAGAATGCACGTTCACTCAGGTTAATAATTTTATTAAGTCAATGGCAACTATAAATATCCATCTGTGTGCATAAAGAAATTGACTGAGAGTTAAACGGAATAAAAGCACCAAAATTCTTTATAGGGTTGTTGCTTTGAATCTTTCTATTCGTTAGCTAAGTCAATTTCTATTGTCGTAGCTTCCATTCCATTGGTTAAACTATTTTAACATATTTTCAGTTTTATACCACTATACATTGATTGGTTATTTCACCAACCGCGCAACTTACTTTCAAGTAATAACATATTAGAGTATTAAAGTACTATTTTAAATGGTATAAAAACATTAACTAAATAATATAACATTTTAATAAAAGTAAGTCTCAATTTGAAGTGCTGGTTTTTTATCTATAGACTAATAGAATTACATATTTCGTATAAGCATATTTATTGGCTTGATATCATCTTTCCGTGCCCTGGCAACTTACCTCATTCAAGTGATGTCAATATAATGCCAAAGGAGAGTTCATTTTTCGTAGTCATTATTTGTATCTAAAAATGGAGGGGTTAGTAAGGTCGTTTCGAAAACTGTCTAGTTCTCCCCTTCGACAGAGAAATTTGAGTAACATAGCTGACTCCGAGGGAACGACATACAGTATGCCTAGCGTAGATATTATAGATTCTAGTTCCGTAACACATGGCAGTTTTTTACATCCAGATAATGAAGACCGCTTTGATGTTATTGATGATTTCACTAGCCAAGATATACCGGAACTAAACGCTAACACACCAATTAATTTACACAACTGTGACACCACTACACAAGCACTTTATGCCGTATATGATGGTCATGGGGGAGCACACGTAAGCGAATATGTTTCAAGCGTATTATCTGCCCGCTTGGCGCTCGCTCTACGCTCCCGCCAACTACGTACAGAAGCTACGCCAGACTTTATTGCCCATACTCTTACAAGCACATTTATATCAGTTGACAAAGATTGTTGTAGAAAATTCAGCCAAGGTGGTAGCTGTGCCCTTGTTTCCTTTTTATACGGCAACAATCTTTTTGTTGCCAATATTGGTGATTGCCAGGGTTTCTTATTTGGCTTTAAAAAATCGAAAAGGGATAATTACGCTGGAACTTGGCTTTTTCGTAACCCGCTACGTCCTAAGGTGATAGAAGTACTTAACAATCGACACAGCGTGAATGACAAGTCTGAATTTAAGCGCGTGATCGACCAAGGTGGGGTTATTGTTAATGGTCGTGTTGGTGGTTCCCTCATACCTACACGAAGTTTTGGTGATGCACCACTAAAGAAACATGGTGTAACTGGAAAGCCAGAGGTATTCATGTTTCCTCTTCAGAGTGGACTCAGATATTATATTGTCCTGGCTACTGATGGTCTATGGGACTACACCACTCTTGAGAGAGTCACTAATACAGTTACCCTTGGACATCATCGTTCACTTGACAATGAAGCCATAGTTGAAAATCTGCTAAATTTGGCTTTAATGCGGGGTACACATGATGACGTGTCTATAGTAGTGGGCACTTTGGATGTGGGTAGTAGAGATGAATTCCTTGGCGAAACATCATGTTCTTCAGCTCCGTCGCAACCTTGTCGTCTGGTTGAAGATGTTTCTGGAACAATTAACGGAAAATTGATATTTGGTTCACAAAAACATAAGGCTATATCGGTAGATAACTTATTAACTTCTCCGAACCATTTTTTTCTTAAGAAGCCTAGCTGCACAATACAAAAACAAATAGTGACAAAACACGATGTGATTAATGAACACGAACTTGAACATGAAAAGATAAATGCGACCACTAGCACCTCCCAGCCTATGGTAGTGAGTGTAAAATGAAAGTGAAATTTAGGTAATAGTCGTTAGTAATGAAAGAATGCTGCAATACCTCGAAGAATGCGAGCTATAAAACCTTTTTAAAAAATAATTATGTTAAATATACATAATGAATGCTTATTTTCAGCCCAGACTACACTATAGATTTAGCGCAGTTTGACGTTTACTTGGCATACTGCTATTATAACTAAAAAATATTATCATATGCCTTACACTAATAAAGAAATCGTAATGGAACATTGTTGTTGGTGTCTTGTTTTTGTTGGTGTCAGTGAATCAGGCTGACCACCAGAGATATTCGAAGTATACCTTGCTTTATTAGATATTCATTATTACTGTAGTATTCCAAATTGTTCATTTCAGTCATGGGGTGTTGGAATAAAACAGTCAGTTCATACTAACTAGTAGACAATGAAGGTGCTTTGAGCATGTATTCAAGCACAAAAGGTGTGAACTGATCAGGTAGGTATAGAATCTAAATACACATTACTTAACTGATTATACCCAAAAACTGTAGCTTCACACAAGATAAAGCTTGATTAAAGAATGTAGTGCTGTTGCTAACAAAGAGGCATTTAGTGAGCAACAATCCTATAGCTAAGTAGTCAACACCAAGTTAGGTTCTTTCCATATTCCTTTTTCATATTTGCTTATGTCCTATGTGAGTATTATCAATCATGTCAATGGATTGTAGGTATCAAAACAAACAAAAACCGCAGCTAGAAAGCCTAGTAGGTACATAATGTGTTAGCTGCACTGGCACTGAGCACGGTTCCCAATCGCGGCGCAAACTATTAATTTTTTTATAAAAAATGCTAACTTGGTTTTTCTATTAACTTAGATAAGCATAACAGACTGAAGATAAATCACTACTAATAATACATTTATAGCACAATTACAGTCAAAAACACCTTTGCTACACTAAGCTTTCCACTCTTATATCGTGCCTATGTTACACGTGGAAAATGAGGAAGTTTCTCAACCTCAAAACTCGATTCGCAAACATGTCAAATATAACATTCTTTAAGTAATGTAAACGACTCATTTTTGCTACTAACATGAGGTCACTTAGAATTTTTTACTTGAGAGATTTATTAATGCCTCCATATATGTGCAAAATAATAATAGTTACTATGTCAAGGTGTAAATAAGATGTGTGGATGTATAAGTGTGTAGGGTAGATGTGTGTATGTGTGTAGGCAGGTTGATAGGTAAATATGTAAGTGTGTGAATATGCAAATATGTAGGTAGTTAAGTAATAAGTAATTACAAATAAGTAGATTAGCAGCTTAATTAATTAACAACACATTTGTAAATATATTTATTTACCTCGCCCGGGGACTTGATTTCTCACGGAGAAGACCAAAACACAGGGCTAGATTTCTAAATTAAACATACCAATGAACTGGGCTTTTTACTCCTTTCATGATCGAGTGTACCAATGAACAGGGCGTGTTACTCCTTTCTTGATCGGGTGTACCAATGAGCACGGCTCATTATGGCAGATTCCGTTTGTGCAATCCAAAGTTAGCAATAGATATGAGAACATAGTAAGGATTGGTATAATGAAGATTCGGAGTTTTAAGTATGTGTTACTGATAAATGTAGAATTGTAACAAGATCACCACTTGACCGACCAAATTTCATATCGTAAATTCCACAGATAAACAAACAACTATATGGTAAGCGGCTGAAACCTTAATATCTCAGCATTATTAACAAAAATAGCTATCTCATTTTAGTCGTAATATTATTTTCTGCTAATATTGTAATGATTATCATTACCCTCATTATTCTTAGTTGTAATATTAATAGTATTGCGATACTATGACTATAAAACAAGTCTACCTTAGTCGATCTCGTTCGTTTTGCATCTTTCACGGATATAAGCGGATTGACGTCAATGAAGTCCTTTCTTTATGGTACCTAAAGAAAAATAATAAGCAATAAATAAATAATTTTTACTGTTATATAACGTGTACTATGATTCAATACCTGATTTTTAAGAATTTTTTTTTCCTTTAAAATAGATAAGAGCGAAGTAAGGCGGCTTGTACCTTCTTTCGAATAAGCGGCTTTTATGCTAGCCAATGATAGAACAAACCATAGTATTTAACTAGATGAAAGCCAATCATCTAAACATAAAATTGTTTTCATATTGCAGCAGTTGATAGTTTGCAAGCGTTGGAATTGGTCCATTAAAATGACCCAGAGCTTGGCCTGGGCTAAGTTTACATTCCTAGTTTTAGTATATATAGATATAATTGGAATTATTTTGACGTAACCAACACCAAATTAAACTGATTATATTTATGAAAATATATTTTTATTGAGCACAATTAAACGAATTCAGCCATGCGCACTTTTGTATACCATAATTTTAATAGTATGAACAATTTTTCATTAAAAAGGTGATAAAAATATATATATATCTTCTAAATAATTAATCAAAACGAAATATATATATTTTCACTTCCGCAACCAATTTATAAGGCAAATAAATAGGATTTATGGCCTTCGAGCAATTTTAATTCACACCAAAGTTATGGTCACGCCATTAAAAACGAATATGATTGGATAAGAGAAATAACCAACTTGTGATACATTCACAATTTATGTATTAAATAGTAAAATAGCACCTATTTATAGTGTAATGTACGTAAACACAGTAGCATAGCAAGTCTGTATGCATATACATAAATACTAGTAAGCACGTACGGACACACACCTGAAGTGTTCATAGGTGATAATTGTAGTACAATAATGAAACAGGAACATAACAAAATGGGTCAGTTGTCTTTGACTAGTGCAGACTTTACACAGTCAATGACAGATGTGACAAAATGGTTTTCATCATTAAACGACACACAGCGACAACTCTTGTTTAAAACCATACTCCAGAAAACCCAAAACACAGTTCCTATAAGTATGTATAGTTTACTCTTATATAGTTCTTTCTTTTAAAGTAGGCTAAAGGAAGGGTATTGTTTTTATGATGATTATGGTTATGGTTTTGTTATGGCTATATTTACAAATACAGTTACAATTTTAGTTATAGTTATAGTTATAGTTATAGCTATAGTTATAGTTATAATTGTTATAGTTATTGGTGTAGTTTTAGTTATAGTTATGATTTTGGTTTTGGTTTTGACTGTGGTTGTGGTTATAGTCTTGGTTAGGGAGAATAGTGTCAAGTGTAGGGCATGCTATTTATTTGAGATCTACCTATGCTACACACAC
Source organism: Ichthyophonus hoferi (assembly GCA_002751075.1). Taxonomy (NCBI): domain Eukaryota; class Ichthyosporea; order Ichthyophonida; family Ichthyophonidae; genus Ichthyophonus; species Ichthyophonus hoferi. The sequence goes on from NAOQ01000021.1 coordinate 152,390, forward strand.
ATACACACACACACGCACACACACACATATATATATATACCCACATACGCCTATACAGGCACAATTATAGCTATAAAATTACTCTTACAACCAAGTACACAATATCATTGGCATCCACTCCCCCACATCATAACATACACTCCCTTTTAACCTTATAGACATATAGACATTGACCTTCCCCACCCTATCTCCTCCCTCCTTCCTTCTTTCTCCTTCCTTATTTCATTCCTTCTCTCTTTAGTATCACACATATATCGTGCGCTAGAGTGCCATTTACGGGTTGATTTTATAGATACATTACCAGAAAAATTAGCTCAACACATCTTCTCGTTTTGTGATGCCAGATCCCTGTGCTATGCTTCTATGGTAAGAGTTGTTTTTAGATATTTATTCCAAAACGATAAAGCTCTTAAATTTTTATATTTTTATTTTTATTTTTTGAATCCTAAACGTTTTTTTTTTTTTTTTGCCGTGGTTATATGGCAATTTTTTTTATCAGTTTTACTATTTATTCAAACGTACTAGTGCATTATGTTTAAAATCACATTTTATTTTAATTTAACGTAATTTTAATTTTTAATAATTCTTGTTTTTTGACGCCAGGTCCGACTGATAGACTGATATACGTGCATTAGATTACCTAGCCTTTGGCGCCAGGCCCCTTTGCAATGCATGCATGAACAGTAAAGTCTGTTTATCTTTATTTATTTACACTTTAAAGTTTTAAAATCAGTTTTTATTTTTTAATGATTTTTGTTCATTGACGCCAGGTCCCTCTGTTGGCCATCTATGAGAAGAGTTTCTCTCCTTTTACTAAAATGATATGAAGTTTTAAAAAAATTAAAGTCACCCAATTTAATTAATTTAATTTTAATGATTTCTGTTCTTGGACAGCAGCTCCGCCTTCAGTATATATATATATATATACGGTTTAGATTATTTTTTTATTTTATTTTTTTTTTAAAAAAAAACCACTGATGTTAATTTTAATGTCTAAAGACTGACTGGATCGATACGTATGTTTGAAGTACCCAAGGGCATATACGTGTAAACTAAGAGATTTTAACCAATGAGGAAAAATAAAAAAAATATTAAGGATCAGATAAAATTGGGAGAGACATCAAGATAAAAGAGGAACAAAAATGATTACATAAGAATAAATGTCAAGGAGAATTAAGAGATAGACTAAAGATGGAAAGGATAGATGGCGAATGTGATAGACGGAAGGGTGAGAAAAATGGAACTCGACTCACACACCTATATAAGAGGCTAATGCTGTGAATGGACACTGATTGTAAGCCAATTAATACACAGGTATCAAAAAAGTGGCGGAAGCTAGCAAATAACGACGTACTTTGGCACAGATTGTGTGCTCAACATATTAACAAGAAGTGCAACAAATGTAAGTATCTACCCTTATGCCTTATGGCTGTACATGCAATGGAATACAGACAGATACGTATATACTGCAGTATAGATATATGGTATATATACACATATACATACACATATGCTTTCTTAACTACATGTATTTAATAATGTAAAATGCACTCTACCCTCATTCCTTTTTATATGTATTTATATACACGTATGTACATGTATATATATGTATATATATTTGCACATATATACGTGTGCACGCATAGAAATATCTACCATGATAAAAACAATACAACTACAATTATTACATATACAACAAAATAAACGAGTAATAAATTTAACATGTATGAGTTCACCTGTAAATATATCGAAGCGTAACATAATGTTATTGGGTGAATATCTTTTTAAGCAAACAGGAAGGTTTCATTCGTGTAAATATACCAATACTTTAATCACAGCACAATTACTGCTTATTAATAGTTGGTTAATGGTTGTACATTATAATGCAGGGTTATTAGTGGACATGTATTATAATGCAGGGTTATTAGTGAATTTGGATTATAATGCATGAGTATTGGTGGTGATGGATTTTAATATTTAGTTGTTAGTGATCATAACTTATCACAAGAAGTCATGCAATATATATGTATGTTTCTGGCCAGTCAATAGCCAACTACCACCTGTTTGTGTTTGCATGTCATTAGTGGGTCTTAAGTCTTATCTGATTGGTGCTATTATTAATATTCATATATGATTGGTTTGTAGGTGGTTGGGGATTGCCTCTGTTCACTCAGAGAAAGCGATGTAAGATGGCCTGGAAGGAAGTATATGCCGAGAGACAGATGGTTGAACTTAACGTGAGTGTGGTTATATATATATATCTCTACCTATCTATCTACCTACCGACATATCTATATATTTCCATACCTATACATGTATATAGGTATACCCCTACACATACCTTGTAGTTAGTTAGTCTATGTATATATAAGTGACTAATGGTTTATTTTATACTAAGTAACAGAGTGTTACAAATAATTCTCACTATAGTATATACATATTATAATAAAACACACATGCCATATCTTACAATATCCTACCCCACTAACCTACCATATCATGCCAACCCCACAGTGGCGCAAAGGACACTATGAGATGCGCAAGCTCACTGGACACATAGGAGGTATAACGTGTTTACAGTTTCATGGCAATGTACTAGTGAGTGGAGGAGTAGACTGCACCATAAAGGTCTGGGATATACACCGCGGTGGAAAGTGTGAGAGAACACTGAGAGGTCATACTATGAGTCTAGGATGTCTGCAGTTTGATATGGTATGTAGGGTGGGGTATGATAGGGTAGAGTAGGATAGGATACGATTGGGTAGGGTAGGATAAGGTAGAGTATGGCAAGATATAGTTGGTATGATATTATATGGTTGGTTTAGATGTAGGCTTTATTATACATACCTATACATAGTTATCATATATACAAATCAACATTTTTAATTGGCCATATATTATACAAGCTTCTTATTGGGTATATGTCAGATCTTCCAAAGGGCTTTTTATCAATAACATTACCAATGCTATCATTTGCGCCTGCCTATATATACCCCCTGTTACCACCCAATGTATCCAGTGTATATTCTCTTTATCCATCCTCTCTTTATGACTGAACTATTATTACGTATTTCTCTCTCATTGCCTTCTCATCTATAAACTGTGCGTCATTAGCCAGTGCTTTACTCTACACTACCAATCCAATCGTATTCTGCTCTTTTTTATTGCCTTGTTTCTATTAAGTGACATACATACACGTGAACCTACCGTTATATTATCAGACAATATTATCCAAGGCAGCGCCATCTTTACGAACATAGCATAATCTAACCTTACTCAATGGTTATTATTTTTAGGTCAAGATTATTAGTGGTTCTCTGGACGGGTCGGTTCGCATATGGGGATTAGAGACGGGCGAATGTGTAAGAGAGATGGAGGCACACAAGGGAGGAGTACGGTCATTGCAGGTGGGTGCCCTGTGTGTATAATAGTCTGTATGAG
>NAOQ01000021.1:196622-210810 GCA_002751075.1 Ichthyophonus hoferi
TTTTTTTTTTTTTTTCAAATTAAATTTTTACACAGATTTACACTTATAGCATCTGGTCTTTATAAATTTACACAGGTGCTAGCCTCTAAGTGCACATTGTGCACATGCTACGAATTAATTCTTGTTTAGCAATTGGCTAAATGGGTTTACTCTTTATATTTTAGTGCTCTTTTGTGTGGCTACTTTAATGCATGACTTCATCGAATGATTTAATATTCCCATGTATTATTTGGCAGCTTATACGTACACCAATCAAATCTCATGTATATTTAGGTTTTATGTAAATAAGTTAAGGCAAAATTCTGTTTAACGGAGGCCCATTAGTGTGGGGGAAAATGCTTCATTCCTAATCAATGATGCTTTCACAGGCTGTGTTTCGTATCAGTTGTCGTGCACGTCTTAGTAGTAAGTACATTATAATCCTGCTTACTATACCCCTTTATTGGCTGTTATACTATATTCCTGTTTAATATAAGCTTTTATTGGCTATTATATTATATTCCTGTTTAGTATAGCCCTTTATTGGGTGCCATAAAAGTGTGCGTGTATATGTTTATATGATAGTGTGATGGCATGAGAGCATATGTATGTTTTTTTTTCTATGTGTTATATCGTACATACATGGATTCGTGGGCTAAAAGGATTTGTTTCACTGTAATATACCCACTCAAATACATATATTATAGTCATTTTTTAAAAAAAAACTGAGGAGTTTGTAGTTATTACTATCCGTTTATCTGATTACTTTGGATAAATGTAGTTTAAATTCTATATTTTAGATATAAATATTTTACTTGTACACGTAAATATACTACTATACTTATATAAACAAAAATGATTTTGCACAGATTAAACTGCATAGCTTATTACCTAATTATTTAATTTGAAATGCCAATCAAGTATGATCATTAATTATTTACCTTACCATATATAGCACTCTTACGGAAAACGGCAGAGCAGACGCTATTTGACATCGTGGTGCGTTTGTATAGCAGGTATGTAGAGGTGATTGGAGATCCAAGTGGAGATCCACTGTTTTATTATGTTTTAATATAAGGTTACGATTGGCTCCCGAAACCCCTAAAATGGGTATATTTCCAGTGGTATTAGATTTTTGTAGCATTTTGGATGGCATTTGTTTTACTTATTTTGTCATTTAAACGAACTTGTTAGCCTATAATTTGATAGTTTTAGTCGAGGTGAAGTCCTTGTTATGATACAATATATTACGGTATATGCAGTAATATATATATATATATATATATACGAGTTTGTATTGGATAAGGATAAGGATCATTGATGATATATTAGAGTTAAAATAATAGTCAACCATATTGGTTCGTTAGAGTTATCCACTAGTGTTACTGTATTATATTATACTATACAATAGCATACTATACTACACTACTAGACATATTATATTGTGTTATTTACCATATATTTTTGTACAGACTAAACGAATTTAGCGAGGATGATGACGTAGAACTAGGCACCCACGATCTACTTCCACGCACTGCCAGCTTTTTATTGGAGGATCCTGTGATTGAAAATGCAGTATGTATAACCTAGAACTTAGGTTTTCCTCTGTGCATATTTGCAGAGTTCTATTTAAGAGCATCTGACTGTACTACATGCATACATGGAACATGTGTTTCTGCAACACATACAGGCCGATATATAATTGCACATACATATAAGCTCATATATATACATACACATACACACATGCACATAAATATGCAACTGTATAATGCTAATGCATTATCCCTCTTAAAGAGGGTGCCATCCCAGGATGATTTATCACCAATGAAAAGTGAGGAGGACATGAACAAGGAAGAGGAGGAGGAGAAGGGCAGTGAAGCTACGGATGATAAATGGGAGGAGAAAGAACTATTGGAGGGCTCACCTATGGATAGCAACGAAAAAGAGAGGTATATCGCTAGTAGGATCATGTATATATCTTGTAATGGTCACTTGGTCTTATTCTTAGCTCCTATATGCATGTATGTATATTAGGATTGATATAGATGCGTGTTTGTTAATTTTATGTGTATGTTTGTGTAGGTTTGTGTAGGGTGTGTATGTGTATATATGTTTGTATATGTATATGTTTGCATCTCTGTACAACCGAGAAATTAAAATACATATAGTAACCAGATTAATTCTGATATGAATGCCTTGCATACTGAGGGGCTTATAAGATTACTAGTTAACTGTCTTGTTATTGAAAATTCTAGTGCATACTAATGTAATATGTGATATTTTCTGTAATTTGGGATCTGACCGCGGGTTTTATACAGGACCAAGGTAGCTCTGGCTAGAGAAGCAACCGTATGGGGGTAAGTGTGATTGATGTAATGTTTATTATGATTTTGGGTCGATTCGAGCCATACAGAGATTGGTTAATAGTCATGCTTATATATAGGATTTATAAATTTTAATGTTGTAGATCAATGGCCAGCACTACGTGTTTTTTATAAAACACAATCATCATATTTGATAATCTTTCCTGACCAATCAATCTTACCTATTCAAAGCCAGTTATACTCAATTGATGGAAATGTCCGCATACGTCTTTGTAATATAGGGGCTATAACTATAATCCCGGCCTGGTCTAGGATAACCACTCACAGTGTGTTTTAAATTATATGTTAAAATTTTATATTATAAAATTTTATCTCGTAGTTTAATTTGTTCAAAATAGCCAAGAAGGGTATGGGGATATTTCCATACAATTGCATATTCGATACATATTTATTCTTTTATTGGCGATTTAAAACTTCTAAAGCACGGTTAGATTTCTCAAAATAGATGGGAGGAATGATGTCATATATTTTCTTTTACAGGTGCTACACATTTTCTTGCTTGTCACGCTGATCATTATGGGCTTATCTGCTCTTCCTGTGTATTTCTGTCCCCGTGTTTCATATATTTTTCTCTCAACCTATATATCTATATCTATCTATCTATCTATGTGTCATAAAATTATACGACGTGTACACGAATAACGGATTGATGTATTTTACAGGGCGGACCAGTCATTGGTAGCCTCTGACGAATCGGAAGGTAAGTTTTATTTTTAACCGGTTTTTTTAATTGAACCATTTTTTATTTTTAATACACATGGTTTTATAATTTGAAATGTGATTCACTGTACAGCATCCGATTTATCTTTCTACAGACCCTGACATATTTGACATAGAATAAACAATGGACCCTGCTACTATATAGTATACAGAGTAATATTTGCCACGGAAATATACAATAGACCCCTTACTTTATAATTTACAGGGTAGTACATACCATGAAATTATGCAATTGACACCCCCCCCCCGCTACTAAATATTATTCAGGATAATGTGATAGTGCAATAACACTGTAGTATGATAGTATACTAATCTAGATCCTCCTACTATATAACATACATAATAATAACAACTCAGACATTATGCAATAAACCCCTCTAATACGTCATATTTACACAGAAATTGAGCCCAAAGCGCCCTATGGCCTAGCTAGTCTAAAGGAGTTGTTCCGTCTCCTCACATCCATGTGTATATGTTCCGATCAAAACAATACAGATGCTATTATACGCACCGGCATTACGGTATGCATGTCTATGTTTTCTGATATGTGTACTCATACACATTGTGGGGTTCATACACATCTAGGCACATATTCGCACATATATGTACACTTACATATTTTCATTGACTTATTCTTCATTATTTTGATGTAAAGCAATGAGGGAGAGTGTAACGATGTGTAAAAGGCCTGCCTATCTATATATGTCACCAAGAAACTCCTATTTAATATTATTAATAATTTTAAATTCGATTTACCTACCTACCTCCCCACCCCATTATGCAAGTACCTTCTGGTGGTTCTTATAACTTCCTCATTTAATTGGGTGTGAAATAGTATATCTACCCACCATTATCTCACTGAGACTAAATAATTCGATGCTCCTTTATGGCTATTGTAATATTATCCGGTAATATTATCATATCATATCATATCATATTATATCATGATATAATATATATATAATTACTTCTTGATGACTAGATTCTGTTTTCCCCATAGTTATTAACAACCGCGATGGAGATTGGAGGACCGTCATTCCCTCGGTTCCCATCACTAATGAGTCTCATAGAGAATGAGATGTGCCGTAATATGTTTGATGTAAGTGTGTTCTGATATATATATAGGTATATTGTATATATATGTATATGTTTTCATATTTTTTTCTCTCGTTATTTTTTACTATTGCTTCTCTTGTTTCTTTTAATTGGTTTGTATACATATACATATACTACTGAGCGTATGCATCATATCTCTCGCTAGGTAAGGTACAATAACATAATTTTGTACGTATAGATGCAAACGGGCATGTGTTATAGCTATATATCTTATATCATACAGTACAGCATATTATATTATATAATAATCAACTATATTATGATATAACATAGTAGAATATAATATAGCATAGTATAGCATAATGTAATAAGTATATTCATATCTGTTGCTATATTACTAGCACACAGTCTTTTTTTTTTTTACATATACTTACGCACATCAACCTACTGCTTCCGAATTAATTGACGTAGCAGAAACTAATCTACATAGCAGAGAAAACTATCATGTATATTGGGATGATGTGATAGGTGGTGGTAATATATATATATATAAGCCTTTGATCTCATTGGGGTACATCAAGTGGTAGTGGTTGCTGTTGGAACATACGTAAGATGTTATAATGATTGGTTATTTATTTATTTATACTCCGCAGTCATGTGTGATATTAACCCTGTTATATTGGGTGGTAGGTTGCCAAGACAGATAGTCTACAGCTTTTTACACTGAGCCTTCGTCTAGGTCTCCTTACCTTTGTTACGCTGAGGTCTCATTTGAAGTTCCAGGTAGGTTAGTAGGAGTGTGTGCGTGGTATAGTAAGCATAAGAGTTTCTAACTGTAATAGTAATAATAATAATAATAATAATAATAATAATAATAATAATAATAATAATAATAATAATAGTGATATTAATAGTAATATTAATAATGATAATAGTAATAGTAATAGTAATGGTAATAGAAATAGTAGTTATTATATATAACTACTATATTGTCAATAGGGTATTGTATGGTCGTTTAAGCTAAATCAACATCATGCATTCCCCCAATGGGTGAAGGTAGCCTAACTTTAAATTTTTAAAATTTGCAATTTAATTGCTTTTCAACCCTTTCGAATTTTCCTTTTTGTCGATTTTGCTAAACATGACTTATGATGATTTCTTATAACTTAATTATTACCTACCAATAGCAGCTAGCTATTGGCGTAACATTATTATATGTCTTTCACTTAATTAGTGCATATATTGTTGTAATCGATTGTATATTTTTAACGGTTGACATCGACTAGACCAATTATATCAGGCTGTTATAATTAGTTATTATCAATCTATTTGATTATTCAACAAGGATTCCAGTATTGTAGGAAGAAACCACATGATTCTCTGCTCCAATCGGCTTATTACTTACTAAATTTTAATAGAAGTTTGTGATAGTTGCTGTATTTTTTTTTTAATATAGCCTATGGAAACGATACTATGTACCAGTCAATAATTATTATCTTACCTTTTTGAACCATCTTTTCAAGAGAAAAAAAAAAAAAAAAAAAACTTGGTTCTTTAACCGTACTAACTGCAAAGCACTCTCCCCTTATATACATATATATATATATATATTATATTTTGATCCATATCCCATATTCCTTTCTTTTTCCCCCATTCGATTATATTTTATGATCCAATCAGATGGAAAGGTTTTTGGACTTATTAATGCTTCATATTGATCAAGTGCACTATTCCCCTGAACATCAAGAGATGGCATTGGATATCATCTTGCAGGTATGGTGTATATGACCAATCATATAGATGCCTTAAATTTACGTTGTATTTATGTGTTTGTAAGATATACATATGATTTGTCAAGTATATAAATAGTATTGTTATTGATCATACGAATAATACTACTATTGATAGTAACGGTAGCAGTTATATTACTTTTTTTATTATATTACACTTTATATACCATTATATTACATTACATTTTATTCTATTAGATTACAGTGTATCATATTCCATTATATTATATTGCCTTATTATATTACTCCATTATCTTATCTAATGATATATCATTCTTCAAGTCACCTGACTAATCTATCCACCAATCCCTGGCCTCAGCTATGCCGGGAGCCAGGCCTAGTTGTAGAGCTGTATGTCAATTACGATTGCAATTTATTCTGTTCCGATCTGTGTGAACGGTTGATGAAGTTTCTTAGTGAGGTAGGTTTGTGACGACATACTGTATATATTATATGTTATTTAATGTACTTGATTGTTGCATATTGGATTGTATTGAATTATTTCATACTATATTATATTGTATAATGTTAAGTAATAAGAAGTGATATACCATATCATATCATGTGTTATTGGATTATATTATACTATATTACTAATACGAATCTTATCATATTGTTCATTTTATTATATGTTATTCTTAAGGCCAACCATAATGTGTTATCAGTAACTATCAGATTATGTTATTAATTTACTAATAAAACACTTTGATTTTTATTATCTTTTAGTCTTAATATCATCCATAATATATATTTTTATGCCAATCAATATATATTCTTAAACCAATTGAATCTACCACCTGTATTCATTTACACCTCCTCAATATTTATCCTCCTCTATCCTGCAGCACTCATTTGCTAATAGTGGCCAGCTCTTATCCACTCATATGCTAGCCTTGGAAGCCTTATTCTGTGTAGTAGACGCAATTCAGTTAAGATGTGATATGACTGCGCCTCACACACCACCTACAGACAGACAAGGGCATGAGTAAGTGTGGTTATGTTATATGTATACCTATATACCTGGTGCATGTGGACTGTTGTGTTGGTTTATTATATATAAAATACAGCTGATTAGTCAATTTACTGATTATTATATTATTATACTGTTATATTATACGATTATATCATTATACTACTATACAATTATATTATTATACTATTATACTATTTTGTTATTATACTATTATATTATTATACTATTATATTATTATATTATTGTTATATACTATGATTATATTGTTAAGTTATTATATTATTATATTATTATATTATTGTATTATTATTCTATTATACTACTATATTATTATACTATCACACTTTACACTATTATATTACTACACCATTATACTATCATACGATATTATATCCTGTCCTATCATATACCTGCATATCATATGATACAATCAGAATCTACTAACACATATCTGTACCAATAGAAATGGATTTCAAAGTCGACAGTCGTCGTCTGTGCCGTCCTTTTTAGAGTCAGATATTAAGAACTCTAGCCTGAGTGTCCCTACTTCTCCCTCAGTGTTCTCTGTTATGCGTCATGCCAAGTAATTATAAATATAATGCTTGATTGGTTGTCTCTTGTTTTAGATTATAATATACTATTACAATATAGCGTATAAGCCTTTTATCTTTTCGCTCTCTCTCTCTCTCTGTCTCTCTCTCTCTCTCTATTCCATTTTTCTTTGTATCTTCAACATCTAGTGTAATCCAGTCAATCTTTTATTTTATTAATCAAATTTAGTATTTGATAATCTTTTCCTTAAGTTCCAATAATTGATTGGCATAATATCAGCTCTATGTCGTCACTTGCAGGCCACAAGGGTAGCGGAGCACTCAAAGGAAAGGTTATGAATAATAAGGTGAGGGAGGGGTTTTATATATGTCCATATATAGGTTTATAGTTATGATGGAATATCTGTCCATATATAGATTTATAGTTATATAGTAATATTTTTCCATATATAAGTTTGTAGTTATAAAGTAATGAAGGCTCTTTTTTAATAATAAGGCCAATCTGGTCTATGGTAGCTGTATATTTTATGGTTATATATATATATATATATATGTGTGTGTGTTTATCTATATATGTTTACAGGGGGTTACATACTAACATCATTATGTCTATTCGTTTATTATTCTCTCTTTTTACTGGTCCCTTTTTGTTGATAGTTACTTTCTCCCGCCTCTCTACGCGAATTAAGACGTAACAAACAACTGCTATTGGAGGCATGCACTCTGTTCAACGAGAAACCAAGCAAGGGTGTCCAGTTTTTACAGGTAGGTATCTTTCTATATTTATGTTTATATTTATTTAGAGTTATTTTTTGGTGCTTTGTCCGCATTATAATATATCTGATTGTATTTTATCATATTACATAATATGATTTGATGTTATAGCACATTATATCACAGTATACCATAACATACACCTGGGTGCTTCCTATTTTTCTATCTATCTATTTATTCCGTACACATACTATCATACCAACATATACTATAGTTCTATATAATGGTCACATACTATCATACCAACATATACTATAGTTCTATATAATGGTACCATATTAGCCCCCTCACCTTTCTTCTACAGCCATACTTTTTACACCTATATTTCTAATTCCCTATATGAAATTACCAATTTTCAGGAGCAAGCAATGATTCCAAGCCCCCCTCTGCCCTACGAAGATGAACTTGTGGTGTTCTTGCGATCGTCACCCCAATTGGATAAAGCTAAAGTTGGTACGTGATTACCGTACATACTGTGTTATAAAAGGGCTAGGTTGTTATTTCTTTTCAGGTTCTATTGCAATTTTGACTCTCCCCTCTCTCTCTCTCCTTGTATTGTTAACATTAGAAGCAATTCATAATAATATCTGATTAAGTCTATAGATATACATACAGAGATTCATCTTTAATGAGATATATATATTGATATTTGAATAAGACCCCTAATTCCCTCCTATGTACGTATCCCCCCATCTATCTCTGGATATATCTAAATCAACTTATATATGATAAATATTTACGCAGGTGAATTCATTGGACGACCTGATCAGGTTGCAGTGCTCACTGCCTATACATCAACCATTCACATGACTGATGAACGGATTGATAATTCACTTAGGGACTTCCTGGAGGGCTTCAGGTGTGTATATGTATATGTATATGTATATGTATATGTATATGTATATGTATATGTATATGTATATGTATATGTATGTGTATGTATGTATGTATGTATGTATAAGTTATGTCTGTATTTTAATCTGTATAGAAAATCATAATTATCAACCTATATGCATATCCATCCTATCACCTTATTCCAATTTTCATTGCATGTTGGTTGTCATGGTAACTGACTTAACTAGATATGCTGTGACTGGGTAGATATATTCTGTAAAGAAATTGATGAGCGGATAAGTAGGAGGGTTATAACTTTTAGAATATGATTGGCTAAGTATCTATAGTATGGCAAATATTTGGATAGTAACTGCTTAACTATAATTAAATAATCTTAAACCAAGGAGAGTTAGTTGTTAAAATTTTAAAACGGTATTTATTGTTTTTGCTTTAGATATGATTAAGCGATCTGGGACTATGTAAAACTCAATGATTGGATAAGGCATTAACTATGACGTCATCACACAGATTACCTGGGGAAGCCCAAATCATTTTCCGCATTATGGAAGCATTTGCAGACCAATACCATAGGTTTGTTTGTTTTGTTTAATATTTTAATTCTGTGTATTGATTGCTTATTGCTTAAAACCCGTTTTTAGTGCTTGTGATATAATATATTATATTATATTATAATGCAATGTAAAAGTAGAATATAATGTAATATAATACCGTACAATCGAATACAATGCATACTCATTCGGATATTGAACTACAGGCAGTATTATCACAAAGCCATATCCACCTCTATATGCACAAATACACACATAAACACACACTTATATACACACATACATATAAAGTTATATATATTGTTCTGATAACTTTATTGGTGTACAGAGCCAATCCTTCGGTTGCAGACGATACGGACTCTATATTTGTATTGGCATATGCCATTATTATGTTGAACGTCGACCAACACAATCCTAGGGTAGGTGCCTATATATGGTCATTATCTATTAATAGATATTGTACTAGATATAGTCGTCTCGTATTGTAATGTTAGATAATGTGATGATGTCGTGGTATAATAAAATATAATTTAATATGATGTGATGTATACACGTTTTACTATCGCCTATGTAATTGTATATAGGGCTTAGCAGGCCAATGTGATGGTAATATTAAGATTTTGGTTTTTTTTGATTGGAGCAAGAATATAACACATTCTGGATGTAGGTCAAGAAGCGAATGACTGTGGAAGATTTTATTAAGAACCAACGGTGAGCTCTCTTTATTTTCAATATCATGCATATTTTTTTTATCTTTGTCTTTCTCTTTCTAGTTGGCAAGTGTTTGAATATGTGTTAACCATGACTTGTACAGTAGATGTTTTTGCACATCACAAAAAAACTTGTGTACTATCATGCTACTATATATACTGTCATATTACCGTACATACTATCATCCATATTGTCATACTATTTCACATACTATCATATATATAATTAATTAGGACTAATAGGTAAACGGAATTGAATTTCAACTGATTGGCTCTATGAATTTTTGAATGATATATAAATAGCCCTGGATAAATATTTTCTATCTAATTATACTTTCGCATTTTAAATGTGGGCAATCGGATAATTAAATATAATTAACTATAATTAACTATATACACTTGCACATACATTTACTTACTATTCTCTTTTGTGATTGTATTATCTGCAGTGGCCTTAATGCTGGAAAGGATTTCAGTAAAGAATTTTTGTCAGAGATCTATCAGTCTATTAAAACCAATGAAATCATCATGCCGGACGAAGCAGGTATGTGATAGGGTGGGGTGAATATCACTATATATAGACAGATCGATATGGTGTGATAGAGATGATATTCTATTATGTAGATATCATGCATGTATATATATATATAATATATAGTATACCTGAGTTATACTGATCTATAAGACCAATGAGATTATTTTGCCTGCTGATGCTATTTTGTGATTGGGTCCGCATCATATGTAGATATAGATAGAGATGACTTATGCTATTTTCCAAACGAAGTGGTAATGTAATTAAATATCATGTACGTCTATTATATATACCTCCTGCTAATTGATGAATTTCACAGTGGGTGCTACCTATGATAATTACTTCTGGTCTGAAATGTTGAAAAAGGGATACAATCCCCTTTATGGAGACTATATTTCGGTGAGTATAACCCCCTTTTATATGAATTTTTAACATGAGATTTAAATTACCGTGTGATTTTAATTAATTAATTATGGAATACTATACTCCCTGGTATATATATTGGCTAAGTATATATATATTGTTATTAATTAGCAATGATCAGTTGCATGTGTAATTTTAATTAACTAATTAAAGTTATCCATGTACATATAATTAAGAATTATCCACTTTAAATATTATTGGTATTATGAATGAATTCATGTTTCTCATCATAGAGATGTGATGTGGGATTAGTTAATTAATTAGCATTGACCAATCACAGACATGCTATATATACACATGTATTGTCTTTAATCAACAATGACCATTTATGTGTGTAATCTTGATCTACTAATTAATCATATCCATATAGAAAAAAATCATGAAGAATTATCCACTCCAGATATTTATGGTAATATGACTTAATTAATTAACAATAACCAATCACAGACATGCAGTGCAGATTACGATCATGATATGTTTCAAGTCATCTGGGGCCCAGCTGTTGCGGCTATTAGTTATATATTTGATACTGCTCAGGTATATATATGTATTGGAAGTAATGTTAAATTAATTTTATAGGATTATCCTGTTATAAGTATTCAATGCTCCTAATGTATTAGTATCAATTAGAATATTATTAATACTAAGTATAATACTATTGATAATTCCTATAATATTATAAATATGAATATTATAATATAAACTGTACTAATTAATCCCACCAATCAGAACGAGGTAGTTGTACAGCGGGCCATTCAGGGCTTTAAGCAATGTGCCACCCTGGCCGCCCACTTCCAATTAAAAGAGGTCTTTGATAAAATGGTTATTAGTCTGAGCAATTTTACCGGCTTAGAGGTTAGTTTACCT
This sequence comes from Ichthyophonus hoferi, assembly GCA_002751075.1. Taxonomy (NCBI): domain Eukaryota; class Ichthyosporea; order Ichthyophonida; family Ichthyophonidae; genus Ichthyophonus; species Ichthyophonus hoferi. The sequence continues at coordinate 208,788 of NAOQ01000021.1, forward strand.
CCCTCTGCTTAGTTTGGTTTTATTGAACTGTTTTTCGTCTTGATTGGTGTAAAGCACTATGATAATTGCCGGTTTAAAAATATTGTAATTATATAACAATGTAATATTATTAAATAAGTATAAAAAGGTCATGCTAACCTAGAACTAATGACGTATCATATAACTATAAGGTTAATCTAATCATACTATACCTTACTCACTCTCGTTGCTCTCATCTCATTGGTATTTATTTCTGTTGCTTTCGCTTTCCTTGTCTACATTAATTTATTAATCCAATTAGATTGTTGAGGTAAAATTTCACATATATATATAGATAATAATGGGTTGGATTGAGGATATTTATAAAGCCTTATATAGCCTTATAGCACACACCGTACTTACCCGAGTATTTCCTTATTTAGACACCAAATGAAGAGGATGGTAAAAAAGAGCTGTCATTGGCTGTGCAATTTGGACTAAACTACAAAGCGCAATTAGCTGCTATTACAAGTATGTGTATATATCCGTTTAATTAATCATAGTATTATTACTATTATTATTATTGTCGCTGTGCCTCCAATAGTATCAAGTATGTGATCATGTATTAGCTGCTGGTAAAACAAAAGACCTCTGACCACAAGGCTGCACATCAACAAAACTACAATAGCACCTAGATGGAGCTATGCCATATTCTTAGATACATATATTTGTCTGTATATCTCTATATTCATGAACATTTAAATTGCAAAGTCTTTCTGGTTATTATTAATAATATGATATATACATATATTTATTGTTGTGAAATTATTTGTTTAGTTAATTAATTGTATTGATTGGTTTAGACATTTTTTTATTTATTTAACTGTCGACCTTTCTACCTAAGGAAACATAAAATACCAGCTTTACTGGCCTAATTATTTAAAACAATCCAAGTACTCCCATTGGTTCTGTGCATATTATAAATTTTAAATTGCCAGATTAACATGGAACATGATATTATTCTACACCATCTATAATATAATACAGTATCATATAATTTAATAACATTGAATTGAATACAATGCAATACAATACAGTGCAGTACAATACATTTTATTACAATATAATATAATATAATATAATACAATGTAATATGGTATAAAGTGATACATTTGTTACATCTAACAATTGTAATGGCAATCAGTGTTTTCATTGGCTAGAGAGAATGGCGATATGCTATCGGAGGGGTGGAAGAATGTGTTTGAATGTATGAGAAAGCTGTTTCAAGCCAAGCTACTGCCTGCCAGTATGCTAAAACTAGAGGTAGGAAGCTGTTAGTATATACCTATCTACCTATTTATGATAGAATGGGTCTCTGCATGTTGCTAAGGTATATATATGCTTGGTTGTCTATTGTATTTACTTTTTTATTGTAGGTGACTTAGTGGGTCCGTATTGGCTAGCTGTCTTAGTTATTTGTGTCTTGGTATATAGAAATATTATTTCATATTATATTATTATTATATTATATTATTATCATATGTTATATTGTATACTATATTATTATATCTTATCATATCTTACCATATCTTATTACATATTATTATGCCATCTCCTGTCGTCTAATCACTGATACTAATCTAACTATTCACCAATAGGATCGGGTCGATACTAGAGGATTTATTGTACTGCAAGAGCCTAAAATAGCGGTAAGTAACATAGAGTGACATAGTTTATGTATAGTGGTGTATGTATGTATATGTGTCTATATGTATGTATATATATTTGTATTAGTCTATGACGTGGATACTATGTATTTTTATTGATGCGCCTGTTTAAAGACGCAATATGATAGGAAGTTATTAATAGCTATCCATTTTGATTGGTACAGAAGACTCAATCTAAGGACTCGTGGAGTCTCTCTGGATTGGCTGCCTGGATGATTTACAGTGAACCAGAGCCCAATCAGGTTGCACCTAGAGAACTTGAGGTATTTATAGATATTGGTAGCTATGTTGATTTTCATAATATATATATATATATATATATATATATATATATATAT